>JAJTWR010000021.1:3112500-3132500 GCA_021613335.1 Whitmania pigra
CTCAGAATGAAATAAATGCTACTTATTCGAAGTGGAATTAAGCAACTATTGAGCTGAAAATTCGAAAACAACTTTGAAGAAGAGAATCTCGTTGAAATAAGGTCGTTGAGTGCGGTTGGGGAGTGCTTGTTGTACGGAGTAACGCGTTGTTTGTCAGTTTGAAATTTAATTTGGTTGTAATTAATGTTGTAGATAAAATCTTTAGTCATTATTTATTTAACATGGAATTATATTAATAATGTTATAACATATGTTATTTAAAATATAATTTTAAGTGATGTTATCCTTATTACTTATTTGTTAAATTAGAGGTTTAACAATGGACTCGTATGCGTTATTTAACACGCATGCTGTGGACGGCGACAACGAGAACAAATACATCGAAATACTAAATAATAATAATTATAACAAAAGTAATAACAGTCATACTACTAGTGATAATAATAGTGACAATGTCTTTAATATAAATATTAAAATTTATTACTGAATATTATTAAACATAATTTTATAACAACATTAATTATGATAACATCAATTCTTGTGGTATTTGATTCTTGGAGGCCCACGAAAAAGTCTCAGCACATCCCTGATCGTCATTGACATCGTAATGACGTCATAATGACATCATCGATGTTATCAACCTGCTCATGATGGAGGGATTATATTCGGGCGCATAAATTATGCAAATTAGCGCACGTCACGTCTGACGTCATCACGATCGTATTAACTTATGCTAATTAAAGAGGAGGCAGGTGGAGGCTCGGAAAAACCGAGTCGTCTATTTTTAGGAGTCGGGTTTCCGTTCGATAAAGTTAGTTTCGATTTATACCCAAATTATTCACTTTAGCAAAAGTGGTGTTACGCAAATAATAATGATGAATATGACAAAATAATAATAATAATAATAATAAAGAAAATTAATATAATAATTGAATTGAATCATTAAATTATTGATGTAAATATTAAAAATAATAATTATTATTATAACAAGGATCAGCGCTTTGGGCATCTATGATATTAAAGGCACAAAAAACTTGATTTAATTTGTCGAGAAATTTTATTCGTGGTATTATAATAATGGTATTATTTCCACTGTTAAATAATTATAGTCATTACATAGTTACATTTATTGAATATTATATATAATAAAAATGCATTTTAGTCTTTATTCTTATTAATAATAATTATTTGTAATATATATGATGTATGATATGATATATAATTTTTATTATAAATATATAATAATATAATTATCATTTTGATATCATATTTATTTATATATATAACATCATATACATTACAAATATATTATTATATATTTATAATAAAAATAATTATCATATTATTATATTATTATAATTATTTATGACGTGATGCTGAATGACATGAATCTGGAAATGCGTAGTTTTTGACGATGTTAATGAGAAATGGAAGCCAGGATTACGAGGAGTCCATCTGTGGTCAGTGGTGATGATGACGATTATTACAGTGATGATGATGATTTTGTTGTTGATGATGATGGTTTCAAACAAAATGTTAAAATTTGTTCGATATCAGTTAATTTAATCTCAGTAATAACTCTTGCAGATTTAAACCATCATCGTCATCGTCATTGTCATCATGGTAGTCATCGTCAGCATCATCCTCATCCTCATCCTCATCATCACCATCATCATCCTAATCTCGTTCCGTGCCTAAATTTGTGTTTATGCTTTTCCAGAAGAGCAAGCCGTGAGAAGGTCTTACGACAGTCCAGTCTGGGGCAGTGGAACTGTCTGGCAGAGGTGTGAGTGAGCACGTGAGCTCTTAGGTTGCTTCTGTCGGCAAAGGAGCGACCGCACTGTTCACAGGAGAAAGGCTTCTCCCCGGTATGGGTCCTCAGGTGTCCCTGGAGCAACCACGGCCTGGAGAAAGCCTTTCCGCAGAGATGGCACCGGCAGGGAAGCGTGTGGGTTCGCTCGTGCATCTTCAGTGCGCTCCTTGACGTGTAGGCCTTTTGGCAAGTATCGCACCTGTGCGGTGGAAGCGATCTGTTGAAGTTTGAAGTCGGTGTCGTCGGTGTCGCGTTTGTCGTGCGAATTTGTTGTTGAGTTGTTGTTGCTGCCGAGTTGTTGTGCTCTCGAGTGTAGGTGTTGTTGTTGACAAGGGAGTGTTTTAATGGAGGAGATTTTGTAAACGAGTTGTCGTTGTTGTTGCTGTGATTGCGGTTGAATTCGTAGTGGTAATGGCGATTGCTGTCGCACTCGCGATGATAGACATCGATAAAGTTGTTAATTCTGAAGTCATCGTTTTGATAATCGTGAAATACGTCGACACCTGAACGTCTCTCTTGACACATCGACAATCTTTCGTCGATTCCGATTTTTCCAGGAGACTTTACAAAGTGGAGGCTGTTTTTCCTTTTCAAGCACTTCAGTGTTTTATTTCTTGAAGAATCATCGCGATCGTCTCCTGCAAAACCCGAAAAGTCCTCGGTGACGTCTTTCCAAACTTTTTCGGTGGAAAAAAGAGCTGGAAAAACTGGAGCCGATGCGAAAATTTCGTTGCACGGACGATGTTCATGGACCTGGATAGGTCGGGAAGCGACTTCGGGCCACCTCTTGGAGTCGACGGACAGACAGGTGACGGAATTTCTCCTTTCAAGTGGAAAAGGCTTTTTTGGTGACGATTCTTCCAGTTGATCTCCGAGAATCGAAGCGATGTTGAAGCCATTTTGAATTTTTTCGCTTCCTTCAAGTGACCGGGAACTGACGCTAACGCTGCCCGAAATCGTCTGCTTTTCCAGAGTTCCTCGATCGTTATCATAAGCTGCCAATAGGTGGATTTGAAGCAAGTTTCGATGACAGTTACTCAACGTCCTGGATATGAAGGCGGAGGTGAGGGACTGTGGATTCAGTCGAGTGATTTGATCTTTACCTGCCCAAACTTCGGATGAATGGAAATTCAGGATAAGATAAATTTAAAAGGAGTAGTAATAGTAATAGTCGTCGTATTTTAATTTTATTATCATCATCATCATCATCACCCGAGGATAAAAAATCAAACGTTGCATTCGTGGTCGAGTAAAGCATTGTGTTTACGACTGAAGTTAGGGTCGAGAGGTCAGACTAGGGTTAAGTATAAATAATTAAATTTACATTTTCACTGAACTCCAATATTTTCACTGAAATATTAAAAGTTAAAAAGCAAACCAATGGAAATGATAAAAGTGCAACAACGTACCCTCTTTCCTATTGGCTGCTGGTGAGGTGTCAATTTTTGATGGCTGGAAGTAGCAGGATGAAGTCCTTGAGGCGTAAAACCTTTGGGAAAAGGGTCAAAGTTAACGCAATGATATTTAGTAATTATGTGGATGATGATGATGATGATGATGATGATAATAATAATAATAATAATAATAATAATAATAATAATAACAACAATAATGGCATGTTTATTGATAATTGTTTGTTGATAAAAAATTAATTGAAAAAAAAACTTCAACGAATCTCAACCTTTCTTTCTTCACTTCTGCAGAACGACATCCTCCTGCTATGACGTCACCATTGAAACACGATGACGATGTCGATGACGACGATGATGATGATGATGAAGATGATGACGACGATGGTGGTGATGATGATGATGACAATAATGATGATGACGATGATGATGATGACCTGTCGATCGTTTCAGAGAGTATGGATGATATGGAAAACGATAAAAAAGATGACGTCAACAACGATGGCGCCTTGCTTCTTCCGCTAATCTGATTGGTCGTCATTGCTCTAATTTGAAAGATAACTAATGTATTTAAAATAAGATTATAATTAATAATATTATCATTGTTTGAATTTCCAAAATATTAAGGTGTCATAAATATTCAACAAGCTGAGAGAAATATCGAGAGAGAGATCATACACAAAACAACGGCGCTTATATATTCTCCTCAACGATAATCACGTGTCCTGACATGGCAGATGACGTCACTAATTGTCGACCATCATCGGTACGAGGCGCCAAATCCATCCCAGCGTAAGGGGCGACCTAAAAATATCAGCCGGAAACAGGACGACATCTGTCTGTCCTGACGCTCTGCGCATGTCCGACGCTTCGCTTCCGCTATGACGTCACACGACGTCATAGCATCGTCTCTCATGGAAAGTCTGGAATGAATGAATAATTCCTCTGTCCGTTAATTAATCCACAACCATCTGCCGACGATGATGACTTGGAAAAAGAGTTGAAAATCCACTAAGATCGGGGTCCTACTTTTTGTGTTATTTGTAGGATCATCAAGACTGAATTAGAAATTATTTTTAATACGATTATGGTAATGGATTTAAAAATACTGCTTATATATTAAATTATTAATGGTAATAAAGTCATTAAATTATTATCAAACGTAATTATTAACTAGAAAGCTTCTGTTAGTTGACAACTTTTGGACCCATTTTTGTTTATATTTCCACGTAAACGGTAAACTCCGCCTATACTACAGGTGCTCGAAACAGAAAGGCGGGAACACCTGATCGTCTGCAACCTGTTATTGGCTGGTAGTCAGAAATCCAAGAGCTGGTGCGCTATTGGATGACAAGTGTTCTCATGCAGCCAATAGGAAGAGAGGATTTGTTTTCAAATATCAATTTTTGCGCGCATTTCAAAACGACTATAAAAATATTTGAAAAGGCGACAGCATTACATGCTAAACATATTAACATATTACATGTTAAAAATAATTTATCTGGAAAACTATTGACCACCCACCGACATATCCATCTTCTTAATATCCATCCATCCATCAATTCATCCCAGATCCTTAGCCAAAAAATGATTTCGAGGAGGTTCATTTTTTTATTTTTCAAAATCAAAATCAAATGATAATAATAATAATAATAATAATAATAATAATAATAATAATAATAACAACAATAATGGCATGTTTATTGATAATTGTTTGTTGATAAAAAATTAATTGAAAAAAAAACTTCAACGAATCTCAACCTTTCTTTCTTCACTTCTGCAGAACGACATCCTCCTGCTATGACGTCACCATTGAAACACGATGACGATGTCGATGACGACGATGATGATGATGATGAAGATGATGACGACGATGGTGGTGATGATGATGATGACAATAATGATGATGACGATGATGATGATGACCTGTCGATCGTTTCAGAGAGTATGGATGATATGGAAAACGATAAAAAAGATGACGTCAACAACGATGGCGCCTTGCTTCTTCCGCTAATCTGATTGGTCGTCATTGCTCTAATTTGAAAGATAACTAATGTATTTAAAATAAGATTATAATTAATAATATTATCATTGTTTGAATTTCCAAAATATTAAGGTGTCATAAATATTCAACAAGCTGAGAGAAATATCGAGAGAGAGATCATACACAAAACAACGGCGCTTATATATTCTCCTCAACGATAATCACGTGTCCTGACATGGCAGATGACGTCACTAATTGTCGACCATCATCGGTACGAGGCGCCAAATCCATCCCAGCGTAAGGGGCGACCTAAAAATATCAGCCGGAAACAGGACGACATCTGTCTGTCCTGACGCTCTGCGCATGTCCGACGCTTCGCTTCCGCTATGACGTCACACGACGTCATAGCATCGTCTCTCATGGAAAGTCTGGAATGAATGAATAATTCCTCTGTCCGTTAATTAATCCACAACCATCTGCCGACGATGATGACTTGGAAAAAGAGTTGAAAATCCACTAAGATCGGGGTCCTACTTTTTGTGTTATTTGTAGGATCATCAAGACTGAATTAGAAATTATTTTTAATACGATTATGGTAATGGATTTAAAAATACTGCTTATATATTAAATTATTAATGGTAATAAAGTCATTAAATTATTATCAAACGTAATTATTAACTAGAAAGCTTCTGTTAGTTGACAACTTTTGGACCCATTTTTGTTTATATTTCCACGTAAACGGTAAACTCCGCCTATACTACAGGTGCTCGAAACAGAAAGGCGGGAACACCTGATCGTCTGCAACCTGTTATTGGCTGGTAGTCAGAAATCCAAGAGCTGGTGCGCTATTGGATGACAAGTGTTCTCATGCAGCCAATAGGAAGAGAGGATTTGTTTTCAAATATCAATTTTTGCGCGCATTTCAAAACGACTATAAAAATATTTGAAAAGGCGACAGCATTACATGCTAAACATATTAACATATTACATGTTAAAAATAATTTATCTGGAAAACTATTGACCACCCACCGACATATCCATCTTCTTAATATCCATCCATCCATCAATTCATCCCAGATCCTTAGCCAAAAAATGATTTCGAGGAGGTTCATTTTTTTATTTTTCAAAATCAAAATCAAATGATAATAATAATAATATAATAATAATAATAATAATAATAATAAATTAAGATGGTTTTAAGATTTTATAATTATGTGATGTTATGCAAATAAACAAAATTTACAATTAAAATCTTTTTTTAATATTTTGGGAGTTTGAACCCGTAAATCCCTGTCCTAAATACGGGCCTGATTTACTCGTTCGTCCATCAGTCCACTCTTCCAAGGTGGTGTATTTTTTCTTTTCACTCATATAATTTCTGGAGTCATCCATGCGTGTCGAAGCAACTTAGGAGGAGATCCACTAACGAAGATGACGCAATTGGAGAGTCACGCATCGATTCGACCACTAATTCAATTCAATCCAAATCCACCACCATTTCGATGATGATGATAATGATGATGGTGATGATAATCATGGTTGTGGTTGTGGTGATGATGGACTTGCGAAGATGATAAACTAAACCATTCGGCTCTCGATATGATCATCACAACAAGGATGACGTCGACTATTTCTGGCCAATCAGAGGCAGAGTAGTGATTCCAATCAAATTTTCAACTGATTTTGAGGAAGAAATGCCATATAAAAACTGGACGAGAAAAACAGACGAAAGGTGAAGGTTAAAAATAAGGCAGAGAGATGGTGAGTAAAAGTGAGGTGGCCAATTACGGTGATCGTATTATTCACGCATTGACACGTTCTTTGCCAGTTCCATTCCAATGAAGTAAAGGGAAGGTGGTGATTATTATTATTATTATTATTTTATTATTATTATTATTATTATTATTATTATTATTATTATTATTATATTATTATTATTATTATTATTATTATTATTATTATTATTATTATTATTATTATTATTATTATTATTATTATTATTATTATTATTATTGTGGTTATTATTTTTTTCAATTACCAACACGTACAGAACCTTCGCTGGATGACACAATGAACAGCACGATAAGCAAGCAAAAAGCAAAACAGCAACAAATCCGCATGATAAAATGTCACAATCTCTGTCACTCTAAAAATTATCATTATGAGATTTTATTTAAAATTTAAAATTTAAAATTTAGTATATATTGTTTAATAATGACAAAAATCCTCCACTCGAACTGCCTCTATCACTCAAGAGTCTATAAATAGAATTTCAAATTGGTTTAAGATGACTTCACACCATCTTCTGAACAATCTCTGAAGACGATGATGATAATGATGGCTATTATCGTCTCCATTATCATCATCATCATCATTATCAAATCCTTATGACGTCACAGCCCAATCACGTGCTCCTAGCAATCGTCGCATGGATGGAAGGCTTATTTGGAAGCACTTGAATGAATCGCCTCCATTCATTGCAGCCTCTTCTCCCAGTCGTAATGACGTCATTACATCTTTCTATACTTTCCCGCACTCCTCCCATTCACCATGCAGCATCGATGAATGACGCCATGCATGATTGCATTCTCTCTTAAAAGTGCCCCACTTCGATTCAATTATATTCTCTCAGCACATGTTTTTAAAATACAATCGAAACCCGGTTATGTCGCCGGCCTATGGGTTTGCCAAAAAGCGAATTTTTTATGTGCTCGATGTACGTTAATAAATGAGAACGAGTTTTGTTATTTATTTACGCAACAACAATTGATGTTTGGAATTGATAACAACATTTATGTCCGTACATGTTTGCATGAATTTCAAAAGGCGTGCATAAACCAACTAACAGCAGCGATTTACCAAGACGTTATAAAAACCACCTTTATAATTATTTTTCCTACATTCCAAAAGTGAAGGGTAGTGCGCCCGCATGGCCTGATGGTTAAGACTGCGCCTTTCGTAGGGATCGACTTTATGCAAATATTATCGATATATTAACCCAAAATGAGTTAAAAATTAATGTGAAGTTTATAAAATTACTCTTTTATAAATGGCTAGAGGAAAAATGTTGTCTGACAAGAAGGGGCATGAAGGAAATGAATCGACATAACCGATGAGAAAATGCTATGACAAAGAGGGATTGTGGCGGTTCCACTTCAAAAAAGTCGACTAAATAGGGTCGGCGAATTAACCGAGGTCGAGATAAATGGGTTATACCATAAACTTATCATCAATTATAGACTCAAAGACGATAATAATCATAATTATTATTTCATTATAATATAAATTATAATTTTAATATAAATTATTATATTACTATATTACAATAATAGTATAAGATAATGTACATACAATATTATACTATATATTATATTTTTAGTTCTTAATAAAATTTATAAAATATCATTATTCACGTATTCAGATAATCATTACATGATATTTATTATAATTTTAATACACACGACAAGATCATGCCACTAACTTGCACTGGCATCTGATGAAAAAAATGATTATTTCAATAAATTAACGCTGAAACAAGTATATAGTTTTTCTTATAATTATAATTATTATTAGTATTATATTTATAATTAAATATAATTATAATATTAATACATTTCAGAAATTTAAGTGACAGTTTTTATTTTGTTGTTTTTATTATAACTATAATTATAATTATAATATATATATATAATTATTAGCAATATATTTATAATTAAATATAATTATAATAATAATACATTTCAGAAATTTAAGAAACAAATGCTACAATTTCTACAAATGCAGCTAAAAATTTGGCTTCAGTCGCATGAAGGACTAGCTGGACTATAGCGACTGAGAAATTAATTCAGCCTGACACCTGTGGAATGAAATTGAAATTCAGTGTTTACACTTTCTAAAATTATTTATTTTTAATTAGTATTTTTATTGCCATATAAAGTATTATATTTCAGAATGTTTTATTATTTTTAATAGATAAATAATAATGTAATAATTGATTTTTCTATTCTTTTTTTCATAATTCATTGCATCATATATTGTAAAAATATTTTATATTTTTCTATTTGAAAATGCTTTATGGTCAGAATTATTTACAAAATGTAATCTCCCCTCAATTAATTTTAATTTATTCAATACATTGTGTGATTAATGTCGTAAAGTTGGAAGTGATTGTTCAACGATTTATATGTTGCATAAAAAGTGAAAGTTATAACAGTTCAACCATTTACATACCGGCACAAACCGGCAATTGGGTTGAGATTAGGGTTAGAATCAAAGACAAGACAGTGCTAAACATATTGTTACGAAATACCCACTTTTTATGGATAATTTTCTTATAAATTAACATATCTTGCTGAAATGTGTCACCCGGTGCGGGAAACTTGTAGAATCACCTCTCAAGACTTTCATCATAAGCCTTAAGTTGGTAGCCAAAAGTCTGACAAGGAAAACAAAGTTCTCGATGGGAAAAGTTATGATAACCTGTTTTTGTGGTCCAAGAGGCTGAGCTGACAAGCAAAAAAAAAAGACTTATATCATAAAATGTAAGGATTAAGATTTTTAGATTTTGTTAAGATTTTGTAACTCGAACCCATGTGACGCCCATGCATATAATGGTCGTTTTGGTGTAATATTAGAGAAGTGACGGTCCAATTCACCGGCAATGCAGTAATAATAATTTTGTAACAGGTTGTATCACCTAGACCGGAATTATGGTCCCTTGGGATACACCGTGAATTTGTGAATTTTTTATGTTTTTGGTTTCTTGGTTCAGAATTTTGTTCAGAAATAGACGAATTCAGAAGCCTTAAATAATATACTTGTAAAGTATATTGTTTATAATCCTCGGTACTTGTTCTTGAGACTTGAGTCCCAGGTCTGCTTCCTGACTAACACTTAAACTTGTTTTTGTATCTGTTGCAAGTTACAATATACTTTGATTTGAAAATAAATTTGCTCCTGCTGGCGTTAATTATTTTGACCGCGAAAAATGCATCAATCTCCCGTTAACGCATATAAATTTGCGGCCTTTAAAACAATTGTTGCTATTATATATTACAGACATTAGATGGTTTACAGACATCTCCTTATATCATTTACTGCTTTTAAGTGAAAAATCCCCTTCTACAAAATTAAAAGTATATTTGAAATGTTTTACCTTTAAGTTAGCTGCAGCTTACCGATCGATAATGTTATTATTTATTGGCACACAAATCAGGTGTTCAAAGCTTGATGTGGCAAATCATCATCAATACGCTCAGGTGGGATTATAATTTGAACACTTTTTCGATAAATGTTTTAATGTTAGAAATATTTAAATTGTTTTTGGACACTGCGAACAATAAGCCAATCAGCTTGCAAGTGTAATTGTAATTTATTGGCAATATTTTTCAAAAAATTTAATTCAGACTTCTAGAAATTCAAAATAATTTAGACGATTTCTTTCTTTTTTCCTTTCAAAATAAAAAAAAAAACAATTCAATAAATTTGATTATCTTCCAAACCGGAGAAAATATTCTTGTAAAATTTTTTCCAACGAGTGAACCCGTTTAAGCCATTCCAGCATGGATCATTGATTTCGGCTTCCTTCCTCCATCCATCATTCCGTCGCTCTATTCATTCATTCATCCATCCATCCATCCATTCCTTCATTCGTCATTCCATGCCTCTACCGTCCATCCATAATCCAGGATGAGCAGATTGATTATTAATGGGCGAGTCGGAAAATGGTACTCCTCGGCGTTGATGTTGTTGTTGATGATAATAATGATATTGTCGATGTTGATGATCATGTTGATTTTGTTATTTTTTATGTCAACGATGACCTATATGACCATATAATCATATAATTATAAATACATCATTATCATAATATTTGCGATAATGGCCAATAATAATAATAATAATAATAATAATATTAATAATAATAATAATAATAATAATAAATAATAATAATAATAATAATAATAATAATAATAATAATAATAATAATAATAATAATAATAATAATAATAATAATAATAATAATAATAATAATAATAATAATAATAATAATAAGAATAATAATAATAATAATAATAATAATAATAATAATAATTAATAATAATAATAATAATAATAATAATAATAATAATAATAATAATAATAATAATAATAATAATAATAATAATAATAATCATAATAATAATAATAATGTTCTAATAACTCTCATTGACAATATTTAGTAATATTAACTACGATGACGATATTCAAGAGGTATCGACCATTGATATATCGAAGAGACATCGGACAGCCGCTGGAAGAAAGTCCGCAGACGCTATTAATAGCTCACCGAAGAATGAATACATGTCATCGTCATCCTATGAATATGCATACGAACCTATTTACATACGAGAAAATGAAACTTATAATCGATCAACGAAAAACTGGAGAAAATGAATTCAAGGGATTGATATATCATCGCTACTTCTTCAATATTTCTTTGATATATCATCGATAATTCATTGATATATCATCGATATATCTTTTATTTTCTCCCCGCCACCCACCGATATTTTATCGACATCGTAGGGTTCTTATAGCCTGATTAATTACTTTCAAATGAACCCATGGACCTTGGATGCATCCAGTTCATCGTCATCGTCATCATATTTTCCTGCTAACAAACTTGCATAAAACTTAACTTGCAAACATTCACCACTCTTTCCTAAACTCATTTAGCCATCACCACTATGATTATCATCATTACCATCATCTCGACCTTCATCATCATCGTCATCATCAATATCATCAAAGCCATGAGCAACTAAATCGGAAACAGCACTACTGGATTGTTTACTATCACCATCTCTTTTTAGACCACACCTTAGTTAACCCGTGGGTAGACAGGTCATCTCAGGCTATTGATTCTTTGAGGTTGTCGAAGTATTCACTTAGCTCGTCCGGCGGTACTCCCAGGGCAGCGTAATCCCACTCGACGTCAGATGACCCGCTGTTACAATAGCCCAATTCATCCCCTTTGGCCTGTCGAATTACTGGCGGGGGTTCGAAAGTCGCCTCTGGAACCACGTGCGTTCTCTTCCTCCTCGAGTCGTATGGATTTCTGAGCATTCGCGGTGATTTGACCCCTTTAGGTTGACGAACGCCGTCGGAAAATCCGTCTGCCAGAGGGGGAACAAATTTGCCCGGGTTAGAACCGTTGACCGAGGTCGCCTTTGTGATGGTTGGATGACCGGTGCAATTTTGACTGTTGTTCGAGTGGTGTTTGGTCTCAACCGGGGAGGTGCTCTGGTATCGACTTCCCTGAGATTGTGGAGACATGTATTGATATTATTATCATCGTTATTATGGATGGATGGATTAAAATGATATGAAGTCAATGGCGTGCAGATTGGCCGAATGGGTAGCGTTCCTGCATGCGGCGGTAATAACAATAGTCGTTGTGTGTCGCGTTCGCAACCCAGCCTGCACTGCCAGGGAGCGCCCTCGGGTAGGGGTACTATATAAATCGTGGATCGATTAAGAAATGCCTTCACATCCTATCCGGATACATAAGGCGCTCAAAAAATGGGTTAAATACAAAATACAAATGAATAAAGTTGACCTTTCTAGTGGTTGATAATATTTATAAATATTAATAAAAATAAATAATTACATATTACAGATTAAAATAATCATAACTTATTATTACTAATTTAAAGGAAATCAGGAAAAACTAAAAAATAAACTAACGTAAAGAACAGAACAGAAATCATGCGCACACACAAGATTACACTGGATGTGCTACATCCGGAAAACTTAATACGTTCATATTTAGGGAGACACTGTTTCGGGAACAGCTGTTCAGAGCCAACTTCCACGACTTTGCTCGACAGGCATCTAACTCATCGACACACACGGCCGGAACATTAACGGCATTAAGCCCCACATAAATTGCCGCCCTCTAAAAGGGGACTTCAAATGGATGGCCCCTGCATGAATGGTCGACGTAACAATTGATCTACCCTGTTAGTCGAGATTTTCGGATGTTTATAGCTGTGGTTTGTCGGTCTAGTCGCTCGATGGATGACCTTTGGCTTCTCGGTCACGGCTGAGTGACCTTTCTCTCTGGCGGTCAGAATTTCGCAGCTGCAGTCTTCGTTTCCTTTGTTATTGATTTGACTGTCTTCCATCTCATTATCGTCCTGTTCGTCATCGTCGTCTTCGTCATCATCATCGTCGTCGTCGTCGTCGTCCTCTTCCTCGGCAAATATGGTGGTGGTCTGGTCCAAGTCGTAGCATCCTTGAAGTACCTGGTGATACTGAGGCGGCATAGTCTGATTGAAGTCGCCGCGACAGACGGATGAGTTGACGAGAGGCGAGGGAGAGTTGTCGGCTGAAGCTAGGTTCGTCGTTGCTGTCGTGGTGGCGCTGGAGGACGAAAGGGGAGCCTGGGGGTCACCCGAGGTGCCCGTGGCTACTATCGGAACGGTCGAGGTCTTGTTTACGGCGGCGTTTTGGAATTCTTCGTCGGGCATGAGAGCTTTCGAGCACGCAGTCTCTATGGCGTTCCTTTCCAGTATCTCCCTACCAATCCAAACCCAGTCTGGAGAGCAGTTGGCGGCGGCGGCGCTGGCAGCACCCGCAATGACGTTTCCGTCTACTGCCTCTGATCCCTCCGAGCGTTTCTTGCCTCCAATAAGAAGGGCTACTCCAAGTTTAGAAGATTTCCGACCGGAATGAGCGTAGGTAGTCTTACGAGGCGAGGATGTCGATGCAACTCCCTTCCCTCGGTGTTTTGCCATGAACACGGCACAGTTGACTCCAAATACAACCACGGCCACGCAGAAGACGGCCAGCAGAGTGTACATCCCTATTTCCAAGGGCGTCAGTTGGTTTTGATGTCCCCCTACTGCCACAACCCCTTGGTTTCGTCGTGCAAAAGGAGCAGTTTCTTTGTTACGACCTGAAAGTGCTTGAATTTTTAGAAATTACCGTTGAATAAAATAAAAAAGTTAAATTGTTGTTTTCGGCAAAATTATGACCAACCTTCCTTTTTAAAGTCGGAATTTCCGAAAGAAAGACCATCATAGCTAAGATTGATGTGTAAAACACCCTTTTCTACATTCACTGTGCTGCGATTGGTTGGTGATGGCCGACGTTTCATGTCTAGCGAATAGGAAGTCTCGTCTTGATCGAGGTCGGTCTGAGTCGTCAAATCAGCGTCGACGTAGGCGTAGCCGACGGCGAGAGGGCGAGGCTTTTTCCTGAGGCACCAATCGCTCGACTCCAGATTGACTTTGACTAGGTCGCCCTTTCCATGCCCTAGGACGAGAAGGCGTGGCGAATAGAAAGGGTGGGCGTGTTTGATTGCAATCACTTGATCATCGAGAACATCCATGGTAAGGGAAACGTCTTGTTCCGGGATGTAATGCAGCGGCAGACTGGTTCCGTCGTCGAAATTCAAGGTTATGTCCATCAGTGCTTCCTGGTGAGTGGTTTACGAGACATCAAGTAAGAGACAAGATCAAGGACAAACTGAGAAAATGAGAGCGGTAGTATCTGACTATTAGAATTGGTAATATTAATAATAATTACAATAATTATATATTATATGTAAAAAATTGAATATAAATATATGTGATTGTCTAATATAATAATTATTATTATGAATAAATAAATTCATATGATGATATAATATATTGTGATATTATGATATTATGTTCATGATCGCATGTTCTTTAATTATATTTAACATTATAATAAATAATAATTATTACTGCTCATTGTAATGGCAACTTTCATGTTACCCTTCGATCGAAAAATTCAAAAAGGAAAAAATACCGGAAATCAAAAGAAGATTATTTCTCATATTATTTCCAGGTATTTCCACGAGAATCAATCCACAAACACACACAAACAATTCAAGCCAAGGGATCAAGAATTAAGAGAGGATTAGCCATCGCGGATCTAATCCTAAGGCTTTCGGTTCGATTCCCAGCTTTCTCAAGAAAAACTGCAAAGCTTGTTTGCAGGCTTCACGAGCACATGGCTGGATGTGGATGAACTTAGGCTGAACATAGCTCCAGTAATAGCTCTCTGTAATAGTTCCAGCAGTGTCAGCAATGCAACTTTAAAATGGCGGACTAAATGGGCGCTATATAAATAGTCGAATAAATAGTTGGAGTGTGGAACCTAATGGACTGCGTAAAGGCGTCATCATTTACAGGCTCTCGGCCAAGCTGGATGACTGAGAATGAAGCATTCACACGGACACGCTCAAACAGCACGCACGAACTTCGAACACACAAACAGGTAATGATCCGATTGGCAACACCTGGTACTTTCTCTTGAGCATGGAGTATTTCGTGATCCTGGCCATTATCGTTCTTTCCATGTCCAGGTGTGACGACACCTGTATCACGAGGCCGGATATGACGTCTATTTTTAGATCTTCCAGGCTCACCTTTTCAGGTGTGATGTGGAGTTCTGCAGAGCCAAGCGTCGCTCCTTGTTTAGAAACGACCTGGAAAAGATAAGTATTTGGAATTTTCGGGTGGAAAAATTGCGCTAAAAAATATCATCAACATTACCGCCATTATAATCATCATCGTTGTCGTCATAACCGTCACGGTCGTCGCCACCATCATCATCGTCGTCATCATCATCGCCATCATCCTCATCATCGGGTTGTCAAAATTCGAATCATAGGGATGATCAAAGGTATCGTTGTCTTGAAGAAAGTAATATCCTTCCTCGCGAGTATTGAAGTTATTAATAATTTATGGAGCATGTGATCTTTTCCAGCGAATCGTGGAGTGAATGACGGTTCACGTGACCCGGCGATGAGGTCGATAGAGTTATCATTGTCGTCGTTTTGTTCATCATCATTATCATTGTCATCATCATCATTATCATAATCGTGATCATCCTCGCCGTCGTCAATATGGACGCTTCATCGTCATTGCTATTATCTAAAGGGATTTTTTGTAAGCTAATCTTAGCCGTAAGAGTTTTCTTTATTCAAGAGTGGATTGGACGGTATCACGAGCTGAATTGTTTGAAAAAAAAATGATTCTGATGACATAATTACATAAGCCGGGACCACGCTTGCGGTGATTATGATGACCGATGATGATGATGACGATGATGATGAAGATGAAGATGAGGATGATGAATGATGAATACATTCAAGTAGATACTAATTGTTATTACTTAAAAGCATTCAAATAGATGAATTATGAATGATGATAGTAATTTGATAGAATCGAACTGCAAAGCTCACTTTGGCTATGATGATGATGACGATGACGATGATGATGATAATGATGATGATGTTGATGGTGAGGACGATGACGACGATGACGATGATGACGACGATGACGATGACGATCGAAAGTAAGACCTAATCAACGTCTTAAAGTCGCTATACTCCTCTAGGTCAATGTCATCCAGTTTTCCAATTACATCCGCCATCCTCCTCCTTCTCCGCCTCTCCCTCATAATAATAATAAAAATAATAATAATAATAATAATAATAATAATAAAAAAATAATCATCATCATTCTCTTCACCATCCTCAAAGTCATCTAACCCCTCAAACTCCACTGGCCACCAACCTGAACTTTAGTAGTTCCTGGCACGATGCCTTCGATGATGTTCCTGTCCAGTACCGCCACGGAGTTGTCTGAAAGTTGGATCCTCTCCAAGACGTGATCGGTGATCCGGAACTGAACGTGCCTCTTTACTAGGGGCCTACTGCCGGTCGGGCTGTCGTCCGGTATGGAGAAAGAGGCGTAGACGTCCACTACGGCTGACTGGAAACGAGGTTCGCAGGTCGACACGTGGGGCTGGAAAGAGTAACTCGGAATGCCGTTGGACGTGCCGGAAATCTGCTCTTCCAGTTCCTCTTCGTCTCCTCCGCCGAAGACGGAAGACTCCAGGATGCCGAAGTCCGTGTCTCTTTTCCGTCTCCGTTTCTTCTTCTTTTCGATCGTGACCGTGCGGGTGGCTTTCCTGTTTTATTTTGTAATTTTTTTATTTATTTCTTTTAAATTATTAGTTAACTTAATTTAATGTAGTTATTTAATAATTAATTAATGTAATAATATAATTAATTAATATAATAATATAATTATATGCGTTATGTTTTATAATGAGACTTTTGGTTTTTTACTTGCCTAAAGCAAGTTAAACAATATTTTCTTCTGTTGTTATATTATTCCTTGTTATTACATTCTGATATTATTCTTTCCTCCCCACATCCTCATTCGTCAATAAGCAGAGTCACTTTCCCTTTCCTAGCACATGATTGGTCGGCACGACATCCAGTAATCGCGGGGGCAAAGCGGTCTGTGATGTGATTGGATCGTCACAAAAGTGACTCCTCAAATTGCAGCCAATCGCAAAATGCCACTTCGCACGCAATTAGCAGTCTATCATTCCAATGAGAGTGAGGTTTAGTTTCATTCCATAAAGACATTAGAAATTCAAAGCCGCCGAACGCCTACGTATTGCGGCTGCTGGCCCTGAACTGACCCTGATTTCAGAGCCGAGTGCCTGTAGGTTTTCCAACCCTTGACCTGACCAAGATTCGAATCGGACAGGACGACTTTGAGAGGAATGTCGGGTTTCCAGACGAGAAATGAAAGGAATTTTGTGTGCCTCCCGAACTTTGTGATGATGGTGCTACTGGGGGATCCCTTAGTTTCGTTTCCATCCAGGTAGACGTGTGTGCACGACTCGGTTACCTGGATTGAATAGGTAATAATTAATGATCTCTTGATAAGCCTGATTCATTAATGTAAATGTATAATACACAGTGGTGTTCATCATCATCATTAACATCATTATCATCACCATCATCGCCGTGGTCGTCATCATCATCATCATCATGACGACATAATCCTGATCACGTCTGCACTATCGACAAGCCATTCGGCTTGGACTTGGAGCTGAGTGGAAGAATGACTTCTTTATGAGCACGCATATTAATAATTATAAGAGTAATAAACAATAATAATAATAATATTATTATTAATAATAATAATTTATAATTATTTATAATTTATAATTATTAATAATAATAATAATATTAATAATGATAAAAAATGATAATAATAATAATAATATTAAAAATATTATAATAATAATAATAATATTAAAAATATTAATAATAATAATAATATATACTTTGTTAACTTTGAATATTAACAAATAATTTAATTATTATAAATTAGTTTTTTATTGTTATTGTAAATGTTATTATTATTTTTATTATTATTTTTTTTATTATTATTATTATATCATTCGAGTAATTATAACTTCCCGCACCAATCAAATCCAGGCATCTCTAAGGTGTCGAGACATGACCTATTCAATAATTAACCGACACAGCTTGGCATTCTCGAGTCGAACATCTCGTGTTCAAAACCCAGCTCGGTCCGACAGGAAGTCCGGTCCCATCTGGAGTCGTGGAAAAAATTAAGGTCGACCAAACGTGTGGAGTTGATCGCAAGGCCCCTATGCGGGCCGTTGCTTTTTGAAAATATGGGGGCACTTGGATATTTGGAAGAGAATTGGGTCATGTATGTGTGCATCTGTGAGTATATAAGTGCGTAAGTGTGGGAGTGTATTACTGTGCATGTGAATGTGTAGAATGAGTTTGTATAAGAGTGAGTTTTGAATGTGTAGAAGTGTCTGTGTGCATAAAAAAAGTTGTTGGCAGCGTCTGTTTTGTCGTTACCGAGCAAAAGAAGAAATATCCACATTGTCCATTTACGAATTTAACAAAAAAAATTTTTAAATTAACAACATAATTTTGACATAACGAACTGCAATGAAATACCATTATTCTCAGAAATAATGGACGTTTACGTATTAATATATTTATAAAAAAATATTTTTTTGTAATTAAACTTAATCAAGCACAACTACAAAAGAGTTTTACATGTCGAGAGAGATTCAAACTTCCACCCCTGTGAATGTCAGGATGCCATTAGGGCAGCCGTCAGAAATTAAGTCATCCCTGAATCAAATTAGCGCCCCGTGAAGCGCTACAGCAATTTCCTTGGCGCCGTTTGAAGTGACGCAGGCAAAAACCTCGTTGCGTTTTGTGGCCTTTGTGTCTCTTTTTGTTCTTTGTACGTGTGAGCATTCCTTGTGTGCGTTGTTTGTTTGTTGTATCAAGGATACAATCAAGAATACAATCAAGGATTCTGTTTGCAAATCAGTAGCAAACGACGAAAGTATCGACTGCGTTGCTTTGTGTGAATTCGATAGAAATGTTCTTGTATGCGTTTGTCTGTTTTGTATCTCACCGTGTATGCATGCACAATGGTCGATGTGTTTTTTGAGATTGATGATTCAATTTTAGTGAACGGAAAAACGATTATGACATGGATTCTAAAACCTCCATCCAGTGAATAACACACTGTCACAGTTTTGTGCTATTACTCGTTGAATTAATTTCTTGAATAATAATAAAACAAAAATGAAATAAAATTAGCATTTAAAATTAGTTAATTTCAATTAACACGGCGCATTTAATTAACATATTATCGAATAATTATCGAGCATTCAATTTCATTTTTGAGGGCATTCAGGGAGTCGGGCGCCTGTCTTGGTGTGCTCCATAATAATAATAATAATGATAATAATAATAATAATAATAATAATAATAATAATATAATAATAATAATAAGAATAATAATAATAATAATAATAATAATAATAATAATAATAATATAATAATAATAATATAATAATAATAATAATAATAATAATAATAATAATAATAATAATAATATAATAATAATAA
>JAJTWR010000021.1:3137500-3142500 GCA_021613335.1 Whitmania pigra
ATGGAACTACTACGAGACCAAAGCATATTGTTCGTGCATTCTGCTTCCACTTTCTGGAACTACGTTCATTCGCAATTGTTATATTGAAGAACTTGGATTCAGAAGCATCTCGGTGAGTTTGATTAGTATTTCTTTTTTTTTCAATAGTTATTTGTTTTACTTATCTGAGAATTTGCCTAAATAATCATTCTGAACAAGTTGTTGGGACAACAATTTGCCTAGCACTTCCAAGATTGATTGGATAGAAGAACCTGACTTGTATATTATACCAGATATTAGCATGCCTGGCATATTATTACCATTTAAATACAAGTCTCTTTTATTTCTAGGGTGATCGGCAAGTAAGAGGTTAAAAGCAATAGGGCGAATTGATACGGGGCTGATACAACAGGTCGAGAGTCTAGAGCAGTACTGGAAATCGGTGCTGAAACGAGTAGTTAGTGCCATCAAATTTATTACCGAGCTTTTGTGGCTTAGCATTCAGAGGTGACGACGAATTGGTTGGATCACCTAGTAATGGAAACGTTTTGGGTATTCTTGAACTCATCGCCCATTAAGACGACTTTCTTGCACAGCATATCGAAACTCAAGCCAATCGCGGCAAGAGAGACACAAACTATCTGTAATCAACAATAATGGAAGAGCTCATCAGTTTTACGGTCCTCGAAGAAATCATTTCTCGAGTTAAGAAATCAAAGTACTACTTCATCTCTTTGGATTCTACGCCCGATGCACACATTGACCAACTGACCCTTGTATTGAGATACATTGAGAAAGATGGCCCAGTGGAACGCTTTGTAACATTCATGACAAACAAAGGCCATGGCGCTCAAGAGATGTTCAACGCTTTGAAAGAATTGCTGAAGATACATGACCTAGACCTGGGAAACTGTCACGGGCAAAGTTACGACGATGCATCAGCAATGAATGGCAAGTACAATGGTCTACAAATCAAGAGCATCGAGTCAAATGTACTGCGTGAATTAAACTTCAGTGACATCATCAGCGATTTTGCCACACGGAAATCTAGAAAAGTATCTTGACTATAATCATAGCTGTTATAACTTCTCTGATTTTAGCCATATTTATTTGGTTACATTATATTTTTATTTTTCATGGAAAATTAAATTATTAAAAAGGTAAATAAATTTACCGAGTACAAAGTATTTATTTATACAAAGTTCGAAGTATTTATATACTAGGTTACTAGTATGTGATATTATGAGAGGAATTGGAAAGGGGGCCTCCATTCCAGTGGGCCTAGGGCCACCCACCAGCTTAATTCGGCACTGGACTGAGGAAAACCGCGAAATTCGGTGTCGATTTCAGGGGACTTTATAGAAGCCCAGGACCCCGCAATAGGCTGCCCAGTGAAATAAATTTTTAAAATCAGAAATTCCGAAGGCCGGCCAGTCTGAAATTTTTACATTTTTAAACTCAAGAGTATTTTAATTTTTTAAGGGAAATTCACGAATAAATGTTGTTTTTATTGACTTTTTCATTTAAAAAATATGATTCACTTCTAATACGAAATAAATTATTTATTTAAAAGTATTTGTTCAATAAATGGAAAATTAAGAAATATTGTGTGAGAATAGTTTTGTTTTGGAATAAAAGTTCTTAAAGTGGACTTTTTAAATCCTTTGAAAGATTTTTAATCAAAATTTAAAACTATTTATGCTTTACGAATTATGCAGGAATCGCCAGGTTACCATACCATTCTGGTATCAATATCATCACCAGTGTTGTGCAGTATCGAATTACATGTAATTCGTTACTGTAATTAATTACATTTTTTGGTAATTTTTACTTGTAACAATTACAAAAAAAATTTTGTACTCTTACTTGTAACAAATTACTATTTTTGGTCATACTTTTAATTCGTTACCTTTTTGGCGCAAGACGTTACAAAGTAACATAAATAACATTTTAAATTAGTTTAATTTATTTTTAAAAAATTTAAATTCTAGATTGTTATTCTTTGGTTCGTTCGAGAACCTTCCCCTTCCCGATCATCGCTCTTTTGTTATTGTGGTTATCGCCGGTCGTTTTTTGTTTTAAATCGGAAATTGTTGATTAGTCATACCGAAGCTTTTTTAATATATAATATTATATACATATAATAATATAAGATTTAATATATCGTAGTATGGATTCATTTAAAGCCATTTTTAGTGTCGTTAGCGAAGATAAGAGGAACAAGGGTGGCCGTATTTGAACAAAATGTTCAGATTTCAATCAAAGGAAAATCATAGAAGTATGCATGCCTACTCTGCCAACAGAAACAAAAACTACATGTTCAGCATATGAAGGTTCTTCATCTAACTTGAGGAAGCACGTGGAACGCATGCATCCAACAGAAGTTAAGGAATATGGTATATCTGTTGCCAACGATTGTCAAGCTTCATGAGAAACTGGTAGCCAAAATAGCATCTTCTAATGCAGCAAAGATGGACGAGCTTTGAGCTCTCGTTCATCTGATGCTGACAGTATTGAAGACAGTTTCTTCAATTGCACAAGGTCAACTGATATTCTGATGCAGTATCTTCGAGACCGATCAGATGACATGAACATTATTACTGGAAGCGATACCCTGAAGAATTTATTTATTCAGTTGAACACTCCTCTGCCAGCTAGTGCAGCTGTTGAACGTTTATTCAGCTCTGCTGGTATGACAAAGAACAGCTGAAGGACCATAATGAGTGACAAACTATTCGAGGACTTAGTTATGTTAAAAATTAACAAAAATTTGTGATTGTAATGTAATAAATAATAAAAACACCAAAAGAATGCATTAGTTCAAATGTTATTACTTAATGACTGTTAGTACTAGCAGTTAATACCAGTAATTGTTTTAACGATAAGAGAAATAATTCCTTTTATACGGAATGATGTATGATCACAATAATGGCGGCATCAAAGTTACTTGTAATTTTTACTTAAAAGTAACTTTTAGACCCTGTAACTTTTAACTTTTACTTGAGTAAATTTTTGAGACAATACTCTTACTTATACTTAAGTAGCTTTTTGAGGTATTACTTTTACTTGTAACTAGTTACCGAAATGAGGTAATTTTTACAACACTGATCATCACCACTTACCGGCATCACTACCATCACCGCTTACTATCATCATCACCATAACCACATATCAGCATCGCGAATTGCTTCATGCTGGAAACTTTGACTTCCAAATGGATTCTGAAACTGAAAATAGACGAGCCTCCATTAATTGTTAGCAGGTGAACATTACACCTGCTGAGATGCTCGTGGTGACGACGACGACGATGATGATGATAATGATGATGAAGACGACGACGACGATGGTGATGATGGTAAAGATGGTAAAGCGCAGTTCCGGCGTGTGTCCTGAGACGGCCCATAACCGGGCCAATAAGAAGCGGTTGACGGCACCAGAGCGTGTCAACGCAGACTTATTCCAGTTAGGAACGGGCACCGGCTGTAAAGAGGTCGTGTGTAGTACTCCGCAGGTCGTTAAGTCCTCTTAACTACCAGTCAATGATACGTTGTCCCGGTCATTTCAATGTTCTTTGGTTCTACGGTCTTCCTGTTTGTTCTTGGTTTTGTTTTGATTAAGTTTTTTGTAGTTTATGTTTTATGTTTTGTATTATTTACGTTAAAAAAAATTTTTTTTTTGAAAAACTTTGTTTTCTGTTCTGATAGCAAAAAAAATAAATAAATAAAAGAACAGAAAAATATTTATCGGATTGGAGGAATTTTTTATTCCATACAGTGTCGAGGATGGCCAACAATAAAAAATGATGATGATGATAATGATGATGATAATGGTGATGATAGTGGTGGTGGAGATCATGATGGTGGTGATTATGATCATGTGAATGACCTCGACGACGATAATGACGGCAGCTTTCGTGATAATGAACAGCGAAAACGACCACAAGAAAACCCTCATCGATGATGAGGACAACGTTGGTGGTCCTATCGCCTTTCCAACTCCACATATCGGGTTGTTTACAAAATAAACAATTAATCCACCCTATCGTCCACTCTACCCATTCATCCATCAAACTATCTATTCATCTGTCCTTCCATCCATCCATCTATTAATATATCCTTCCATCCATCCATACATCCATTCATCCATCCATCAGTGGTTGGTTCATTGATATGAGACAGTGGAAAGACTCTTGCCTCCTAGTGAGTGATCGCCTCGATCGATATTCCGCTGGAAATATGGAAAAACCAAATCTACTGGAGGAGATAAAATTGAAAGATAGTCGCACTGGATGTGTAGAGGGACAGACGGACGGATGGACGGATGGACGGATGGATTTATGAATAAATGGATGAATTGATGGATGTATAAATGGATCATGCATAGTTGGATGGATAGGCAGTGATTGTATGGATGGATTGATAGGTGGAATAGTAACAAGCCGCCGATGCGGAGATATTAGAATCAACGAAGCAGATCTTCCGACTGGTTTTGAACACGGGAACCGTGGGCAGAAATCACAAGAATAAAAAAAATTAAGATATGCAACCAACTCACGCAAACCTCAGTGAAATTCGTCATGCCCAATGTTTTCAATTAAAATCCCTTTGAACTTTGTTAGAGATAGAATGTCTTCATTTCACGAAATGTAACTTATTATTATTAATATTATTATTATATTATTATTATTATTATTATTATTATTATTATTATTATTATTATTTATTATTATTATTATTTATTATTATTATTATTATTATTATTATTATTACAATTACTATTATTATTAAGTTTTATATTACATTTTTACTACAACTGTTTCATTCAGCAATGACAAGCGAAGCTAATTGGGCGAATGTGAATTTCTCAAGAAATGTTTTTTGGGTGGTCGGACATTGGTTTGATATTAAGAACACCAGGTGAGATGCTGATAGTTTGATAGGAATTGCGTAATCCATTCATCGTTCCATCCGAGCATCTAAGTTGCCATACACCCATTCATTCATCAGCCTTCCATCCTTCCA
>JAJTWR010000021.1:3155000-3235000 GCA_021613335.1 Whitmania pigra
TAAAATGTAATGTAAGTGTGAAATAAAATGACAATTACATGGTTATTATCGTTAACTCATACTTTCATACGTTGTAAATTATTATTGAAGTAGATTAGTAGGTAAAATATATATGTGGACCCCGATAACAATAAAGTTTTCAATGTGGCCCTCCGTAGAAATATTTGCCCACCCCTGACCAAAGATGATTTGGACTTGGAGGAAATAAGACGAGCAGTTATTTATAACTAAATGGGGCGCACGGATACACTGGCCAATCAGCTAATGGGAACCTAGAACAGGAAAAGGCAGGTCTCAACAATGAGTCTGGAATGATGATGATGATGATGATGACGATGACGATGAAGATGACGATGACGATGATGATGACGATGACGATGACGATGACGATGATGATGACGATGACGACAACAGTGGAACTGGTGATGATGACGATGAAGACGCGAACGAAAGTTATCACCCCAAACACGGCCTCCATAAAGATAGCTTCATGGCCGACGTTGACAATGACTCTCTAATGGTCGACTAAAAATAGAACCATAATGGCGATGATGACGTCTCTGATGACGATGATGGCAGTGGTAATGATAATGACGGTAGTGGTGATAGTGATGATAGTGGAGATGGTAATGATGACCACTGCCGATGTAACAGTTGGAACATTTTATGGCTAAGAATATTAAACAGGACGAGGTTTTGACGAACGACTGAGCTCGGTTCAGAGGTCGCGGGTTCGAATCCTGATGAGGCGAATCCTCCATGCATTACTCATACATTCTTTCGGCCGGGCACGACAGGAGAAAGATTTTTGGTAAAAGTTGTAGTAGGCAGAATGACAAAAAATACGCATGATTCGTAAAATAATGAAATTCAGAAAACTAATTGAAATGATGAGGTCGTTTGTAAAAACTCATCCAACCTTTTTTCAACCCATATCAGCCAATCCATCCACACACCCACCCACTCACCTGGAGCAGGGGCCTGTCCGAGGAGATGCTCCTGGCGACGAGGTGGGCACTTAACTCCAACTCGGGGGATGAAACACCTGGGAAAAGATGCTCTGCATCCAAGGATCTCTTAAGCACAGAGGAAGGTATCCTATCCCTGGCTATCATGTCGCCCATCCTGTGATGACGATGATGATAACTGTGAGCAGAGGATGATGTTGCCACGACAACAACAACACGCAAATTCACCTGGGGAAGCTTCTCAAACACCCTCTCCACCACCACTCTCTTTCGAGCCCATTATCCACCCCAACATCATAAACACGTCAAACAGGTGTCGAAAATACTCCAGGTGATCACTCACTCACCTTGCCGATATTGAGGTGAGCAGCGAAGTCCTTTCAACAGGTGTGAAGAAATAATCCTGCTTCGTGGAAGAGGCCGTTTTCGTCTGCTCTTCAGGGTGGCTGCCCTGGGGAGATTCGGACTGTTGGGTGGCTGGATCCCCTCGTTTGGGGAGGTCGAAGAACAACCCGGAGTGGTCGTGGCTCAAGACGAGGTCAAGTTTTTCACTGGAAGCTGAGAAAAGTGGAGAAAGAAAATTATCATCTTCAAATCATCGTCATCATCGTCTTCGTCGTCATAGTCATCATCATCATCGTCTTCGTCGTCATCGTCATCATCATCATCCTTGTCGTCATCGTCATCATCAACAACACCATTATGAAAGTATGGTCGTCGTCATCGCTGATCCATGATTAATTACAGTTAGGAGGATAATTGCTTCAATCTGTAGCAGCGATCGTAGCTAGGCTGCGCTTACAAGTACCAAAATTAAAAAGAGAGATTAATAATAATAATTATTATAATGTTATTATAACAATGTTAATAATAATAATCATCAACGATCATCATTATCACAATGCGATTTGTGTGAAATATAAGATAATAATAATTGTTATTATTAATAATATAAATCAATTAATTAGCAGTCTTGTTAACAACAGAGTGATTCATAAATTAATAATTTCCCTTAATAACAACGGAGCCCAACTCATCAGGTCGTTCATTTCCAAAGGAGGATTGATGACGTGGAATAAATACGGATCACCTGGAAAATCCTGGAGAACTCAATTAAAATAGGCGCCACATAAATAGCACCCATCCGCTCCAACTTCCGCACGCATCCGTCCAGCATGGTGAATTTACAATCGTAACCGAAACCAAGTTTGCTCACGAAAACCCACAAGAATACACACAAACATTCACACTTCCACATACACACATGGAAGGAGGACCATAAGGCTGGATCGCATCTGGAAGCGTCTATTTTGAGACTCGGATCGAGCTGGGATTCGAACCCCATTCCCTTAAAACGTCAACCTCTCTTTGGCCTTGTTGTTAAGAAGATTAAGATCTCTGAATTTCGTATCGCAGGTTGATAATTCAATAAGGCAGACACATGCAGCAAAGTATTTACTGGAAACCTTTTTCCATCTGCCATGTTGTCACGTGGTATGATGGATTCCAATCGGCTTTTTTTTTACCATTTTCAGGTTGTTCCAAGGTTCAGGCGGATTTTAAAAATAATAACAATGATGATGATGATGATGATGATGATGATGATGATGATGATGGATGATGATGATGATGATGATGATGATGATGATGATAATAATAATAATAATAATAATAATAATCGTAATAATAACGTCCGCATAATTTCTCTGACCGTGGCAGGAAGCAATCAGTCACAGAGCGACACGAGGGCCACGAACGTTCAAATTTTGGGCGAAATTACATCAATCACTCGTGAGCATAGAAGAGCTCAATTATGCATAGAAAATAAAACTTTTATGATTTATTTCGCGCCCATCCGAAATGATGGGCGATAATGAAAAGAGCTTCTCGAAGTTCTTGGGCTGGAGTTAAAAAAAAACAATTATAATTATTGTTACTATTATTACTATTATCTTTGTTTATCATTATTGATTATTATTATCTTGTAATTATAAATGATTTAATGCTGAAAATGTGATTACTTCACGAGTTAATGCGAAAATCAATATATTTATAAAAAATTATTCGATTGAAAGTTCAATTATAACAAAGTGGATGTGGATTAACCCTTGGATGCCTAAGGTAAAAAACTTCCAGTTTTAACTGACGGGGATACAATAACAATAACAATAACAAGTGCACCCCAAAAAAATGTATTCCTAACTGAACGTCAACCGAAAGTTTTTTAATAAAACTAATTTACATGTCACTATGCACAGGTTGAGAGAATGTAATAGTATAGTTTTCACAGAACATTTATTCCATATCGCCATACGGCAATGCTTACAAACATGGAACTACTGTGATGAATAACGCTTTGCAAAACGGTTGTTTATTACAGTTATTTGTTTAAAAATAAATAAATGCTAATATTTTGTACATATTTAACTAAAAATGATATTTTTCAACATTTAATCATAATTGAATGTTTATTAGTTAGTATGATATGTACTAAATCAGACATGAATGTTTCGCAACACTAATAAAAAAAAACTTTCGTTTTATGTTATTAATAAAATCTAGCAGCATCAATAATTACTATTACAGTTCACAGCTATTGTATAGTTAATAACAGCTTTAGAATTTCATCTTTTATTCATGTTTTCTTTTTTTTTCACAATTTCCCCACTTTTTTCTTAATTATCACTTTTGTTTACTTTATCACATTGCCCCGCAACTGTTCTTTTTTCTGAATGTTCACCGCAAATAAAGTTTTTACAACTGTAAACTGTCCGTCGCATGACATTGATTCCCACTTCCACGACACAAAATAAAATGAATAACACAATTATTCGCAGTCAGAACATTTACATATGTGAAATTTTTATTTGTAAATAAACGCTGGTGCGCTAGAAGTGGAATTATTGTCGTACAAACTTATATTTATAGTTGTACTTATAGTTTATACTGTACTTATACTTATAGTATATAAGTACATGGTTATAGTGTACTTATAGTTTATAGTTGTATATTATATTACGTATGTTACATGCTATAATAGCATGTTATATGTTACGCCAATAGTATAGCCAATAGTTGCTAAACAAAATTAACGTTTGTGAATACGACGTCCAAGACTTTATTGCCTGACGGGCAATACAAATTACAAATGTACCGCACGTATTTTGATCTTTCGTGCAAAAGAGGTTTTTCATATTCATCAAAAAACAAATAGATGATATTATCACACACATGTTAAAAATAATTCTCACAAAAATTCATAACAAAATTTCAAAAAGTGATTCTAGGATTTCAAAAAAAGAAACTTTGGGGTACACTTGTACCCCCTTTAGGCACACAAGGATTAACAAAGTAATTGTCGAACGTTTTCAAGAGTTTCGTTCAAGCATTTCTAATTTTACAACCAATGCAACAACATCGACAACATCAACAAATATCATTAACAACAACAACACTAACAACATTAACAAAATTATCATTAACAACAACAACAACAACGACGACGACAATTTGTTCATTGTCGCCTGTCGATGAATTTCACGACCACGGTTGCCAAGACGACATCAAAGGGCAGAAAATTTCTAATTCAAGACCGTCATCGGAAACAAACATAAATTCATTTTTATACGAAACAATCGAAACACGGAGACAGCGTGCAGGTTGGCCGAATGGGTTACGTGCCTGCATACGGCTGGCAACAGTCGTAATGTGTCGTGTTCGAAACCCAGCCTGCACTGCCACCAGCGCCCTTGGTAAAGAGCGCTATATGAATGGTTTCAAGAAGCCCCTCTGGTGCTGCGCATATGGCGCTATATAAATGAAGTTGCGATTACAATTACTTTTTGAAAATGAAGGTGGAAATGAAAATGAGAGTGAAATTGAATGTGATAATGAATACAAAAATTAAAACAAATGTGAATCTGAAAATGAGAACATAAAATCCGTCAAATAATTAAATAAAAACACAATTAAAACAAGGAAAAGAACTTTTATTTTTGGAGCCGTTAATCGGACGTGAAATGTGGATGGAGGCGTCTTCTTCCACAAATATTCGTCTTCCATCCTAATCTCCAGACGTATGGAGAGGCATGCTAAGTACAGGAAGCAAAAGAAGCCATTACATTACTACTGCACCAAAGCGGAAACAACACCTCGAAACAACGTCATCGTCACCGCCATCGTCAAGAACATCTCAACAACAACAACAGCAACATCAGCAACAACAACAACAGCAAAGTGTCATTGACGAAGAAACGTTAATCAAAAGGCGAAACAATTTGGTCTCATAAAGGAAATTGGCACAGGTCGAAAATGGAATGAATAACTTCATTATATCGTCATCCAGGGTTAGATGCTAGGGTAATGGTTAAGGTAGGATTTGGGGTTAAATTTAAAGTTAGGTTTGGGTGGTGGTTAGAATTATGACTAAGGCTGGTATAAGGGATAAAGTTAAGGTTAAGGTGAAGATAAAAGATGGGGTTACTGATTCATGTGCAACTTCAAAGATGAAGACATCGTCACCCTCGTCATTGTTGTCGAATCATCATCATCACCATCATCATCGTCGTCGTCAACAACAACAACATCGTCATGGTCATCTTCTTACTCGTCATCAAAACCGGTCGTGGACAATGGACTGTGAACACAAAAGATCTAAACGACATGTTTTTACGATTTAAACCTCAATTCGAAATGATTCCGTGAGTCAACTCATTCGTGTGTTTATCCGATTTTTTGAATCATTTGTCTCTCCATCATCAGTCTCCGGCATCAGAATTCATTCGTAACTTTATTTAAATTCAGAACTTGCAACTCCTCTTAAACCTCCAAAGAAAGAAAAATTGATTGTCGATTTTTGGCGCCAAAGAAACAGACGCTGACCAGCGCTTTGCACTCCGCACACGTTTCAGGCGATAATTGCCTGTAGATGGGACGGATGGACAGCTTCGTGAGTGGATGGATGGATGGATGGAGGATGGATGGATGGATGGATGGATGGATGGATGGATGGATGGATGGATGGATGGATGGATGGATGGATGGATGGATGGATGGATGGATGGATGGATGGATGGATGGATGGATGGATGGATGGATGGATGGATGGATGGATGGATGGATGGATGGATGGATGGATGGATGGATGGATGGATGGATGGATGGATGGATGGATGGATGGATGGATGGATGGATGATGGATGGATGGATGGATGGAGGGATCGATAGATCGATCGATGGATGGACAGACAGACGGATGGATGAATAACTTTATAACTTCACTATCTATCACCTTCTTTTCATCACCTTCTATTTCAGAATCATCGTCATTTTCTTCGTCATCATCATCAGGCGAATGGCACGCCCAGCCTTGGCAAACATGGCCGAGAAAGAAATGCGAAGAAAAAACAAAGAAAAACACGGCCGAGAATCGAAAATGGAAAGCAAATAATCGGAAATTCCCCAAAAAGAGAAACTTTTAAAAGTTTCTTCTCTTCACTTTTGTCCCGCCTGGGATATCCAGACAGACATCGGTATCAATTTCCCGAGGACCATCATTGATGTTATTCTAACCATCATCATTGTCATCATCAACTGCATAGTCGTAGTCAGTTCGCTCGAAGAATCGATAATTAGAAGGAAAGCTGGCAGCGAGTGGGCGGTGGATGGGATGATTGTGTGCGTGGATGTGAATGAGTAGATGGCCAGATGGGTGCAACCCTGAATTGGGGTGAGTCAAGGGCGTGAATGAGTGAGCGAGCGATTGAATCACAAGACTATGATGACGTCAGATGAAGCATTATCGAGCTATTAATCACGAGTAATGAATGAGCCATGAAAAAATTACGAGATCAATTGCCTTTCTACCCGTTCATCCGACCATCCACCACCAACTATTCATTCAACCATCGAGTCACCCATCCATGCACATATGCACCGTCCATTCATCCATCAATTCAGTCAATATCAAGCTCGCACTTGTCTTTTCCAACGGACACGTCTATCCAGGTGCTCGTGGAAGCGATTCATCTCCATTTATTTCCAGCTCTGACTTTCTTTCATCCGTCCATCCATCATTTCTGGCCGGCCGTCTCTTCCAGCCAATCATGGCCTTCCGCGCGTAACTCTCTTTCCGCACCTGTTTCTGTATCTCTGGTTGTACGTTCTTCAATGTCCGGTTGTACGGTTATGCATGTTCGGTTGTTGCTGTCCGCCTATCAATCACTCCGTCAATCATTCAATCATTTTCGGTCACCCAACCTGTCAAGCTATCAATCACTTAGTGGAATAGCTCGTGAAATTGCTTGTCCATTTTCAGCCACCTCGCCTTCTACGTCATCGATACGTCATTTAGTGCCAGCCAATAGCATTCGATTAGGCGCGCATGATCACGTGACGTTGTAGCCATGACCACGTAAAGGTATTTATTTTTATTTTTATTTTAAACGCTGATTGCCTTGTGCTTTGAATTTTTTATGTATATCTTGAATTAATGCCCGATATTTTATCATAAATCATCTGCAATTATGCCTGTTAAGATATTAAAATATAAGACAACACCATGATCATCGCCAATACTATCATCAACACCACCATTATCATTTTCACCATTATCATTTCCACCCGTTAGTCTTACCCAATTTGCCAGGCCTGCCTCCACATTGATTATATTGTTTACCTTCTAATAAACTGGCATTCTGAATTCAAAGCTAATGCATCTACGCATCAATGCATCTTCTTCCTCCCCGTCATTCACCACCTCATTACTCCCCATTTATTCCTTTCCATATTTTCCATGGCCATTTTCTCAGAATCTTCATCAGTCCATCAGGCGAGTTTTCCTATCTAACGTCTGTTCTGTTCAAAATCGTTTCCCGCCGAACGTCTGCCTGGCTTTGTATCGCTGTTCTGTGTGATTGCGTGTGTTTGTGTGCCTTTCGGCAAGTACCACATGCTTATTCTGTTTCTACAACATTTCAAAATTATAAAAATATTGCGAGAAAGTAATGTATGATTATAATCGATGACGATATGGCTAATTATGATATGGTTAATAATGATTATTATGTATGTAATACGATGATAATTATGTAATTATTTTATAATGTAATAATTATTTAATTATTTAAAATATAAATTTAAAATTATAAATCGTGTGTGGTAAAAATGACATTCACAATTGACACATAACAATAAGAAACCTAACACTAGGAAGTGGTAATTACAGAAACGATCATTAAAAAACAATAATACAAAAATAAACATTGCCAAAAACCAAAATGTGATCGAATGCCCAAGCCCGCCCATTCAACGCTACAAAAATGAACTATTGCCATCTCTGAGCGTAAAACGCGGGAATGGTAATTGTGACGTCAACATGATTAAAGTATGCCGTTTTGCGAAATGAGTGAATTTATTTCGGTTGAAAAAAGTAAAAATGGCTGCCCTGTTTAAGAGTGAATTATTTCGTTTTAAATTCAAATAGTTTTAATTACATTTTATTTCTACTGTTGTGGTACTTGTTTTATCTTGTTTTACTTGTATTTATTTGGTGAATAAATGGGTTTTAAAACATTGTTTAATTAAAATTATCACTTTTTTTTCTAATGTGACGCCGTCGTGTTATTGGTTCCACATACAAAGGTAACTGCATCGATGATTCGGTCGATATATCAAGATGTGATAACCAATATCGACTAGTTAATCAATTAGTTGTATTATTTTAAGATACGAAATTATTGAAACTAATTGAATGGCTTATTTTAACAATATTTTATTATAACTCATTAATGATTACCAACCTTTTTGCAGTAGTATGAGTAATAAAATTCCTAGGTCAGCCATCTTTGCTTTAACGGCAAGACGAAGAAGCAATCATCCAATCGATTGATTGATATTCAATCAGATTCTAAACCAATGCAGTTGGTCTTTCGCGACCTGAGACTTGCGAACGGCATTTTCATTGATTTATTGGACTCCAATAGTTTTTGCTAATTATTCATAGTTACGTCATAATTTCATCATTTATCACTCATTTACAATCCGATATGAGACAGTCAGACGGACATTGGTTTGAGCAAACGGGTTTGAGAGTCCAAAACAAGAAGCGAAAAAAACGTGCCTTGAAAATCTGCAGGCGGGAAGAAAAAAGTTGAGCGTGTTCGAATCCAGTTGTTTATTTTTATATAAATATAGAGTTCAAAGCACACAAAAATATATTTATCGAGTTAGATTATTCGTCAGTTTGTTGTAATTTGGAATAATTTCAAGTGATTTCTTTTTCAGTATTAACTTCGTCACCGACGTAGTCGTATGACTTCTCTTCTGCGATATATCGATGGCATTAACTATCATCATTATAATATAATTAACAGAAATTATAGTAATAATAACAATAATAATCTAACAACAACACCGTTAACGGCAGAGTCGCTATCAAGTGATATTTACGATCGTATTAATGATGATAATGATGCCGATGATGATGATGATGATGATCCAAGACTTCGTTGTTGACGGCAACGACGTTTTCCTCATTTTGTCTGAGCGCTGGAATCTCCTCCATGTTATTTGGCGCGTATTTTTCCATCCGCTCGCAGCGCCGCTGACGACAAACTGAAAGCACCGAGCGCAATAATCCTGCTTTAAAAGCCCCTGCATGTCTACCCACTGTCCCAGGTACCAGATAGAAGAGTGAGTGAGTGAGTGAGTGAGTGAGTGAGTGAGTGAGTGAGTGAGTGAGTGAGTGAGTGAGTGAGTGAGTGAGTGAGTGAGTGAGTGAGTGAGTGAGTGAGTGAGTGAGTGAGTGAGTGAGTGAGTGAGTGAGTGAGTGAGTGAGTGAGTGAGTGAGTGAGTGAGTGAGTGGAGTGAGTGAGTGAGTGAGTGAGTGAGTGAGTGAGTGAGTGAGTGAGTGAGTGAGTGAGTGAGTGAGTGAGTGGAGTGAGTGAGTGAGTGAGTGAGTGAGTGAGTGAGTGAGTGAGTGAGTGAGTGAGTGAGTGAGTGAGTGAGTGAGTGAGTGAGTGAGTGAGTGAGTGAGTGAGTGAGTGAGTGAGTGAGTGAGTGAGTGAGTGAGTGAGTGAGTGAGTGAGTGAGTGAGTGAGTGAGTGAGTGAGTGAGTGAGTGAGTGAGTGAGTGAGGAGTGAGTGAGTGAGTGAGTGAGTGAGTGAGTGAGTGAGTGAGTGAGTGACCAGATCTTAAATTTCCTTCGGTCTTTTCTTTTCAAGTCGTGTTTCATCTTGAACTCAAAGGTCGGAATTATGACCTCCCTTAACGAGCAACCGAAGAACCTATGGATGGATGGACGGGCGAGTGGGTAGGTTGATGGATGAGTGAGTGAATATTTGAAGGTAACGGGAGAGCACTGGTTGTCCTCTGGAGCATGACTCGTGGCTACGGAACATGTACGTTCCACTCTCTAGTAAACGCACAATCGTTTTCGAACGCCTGGAAGGCAATCAGTCACCGACCTACTCATTTACCCGTCCACTTCCTCACCCTGATTTTTCGATTTCTCCAAGCAGTCAAATACCTTCGTCATCCAATCAAAGTTAAAACGTCTAAAATTAGCCATCAATTTCGAATCGCTTGAGCCTGCATTAGTATCTCTTTAGCATTAGGGTAGTTAGCCATTTGTGGATCGGTGGTTTGATGAGGGAGTGGGGAGTACGTGAATAAGCACATAGGGTGATGGATGGATAAAAGGAGATGAGGGAATGGGCCACGGGCATCTTCTGAGAGAAGCCGGTTACTAGCTCAGTCATCGTCGTCATTACCACAATCATAGTTTACAAGGACACTGTGAACTTCAGTTTCCTATCCCTCTGATGAGGCGTTCTCTTCTGAATATTGGTAATGATGCTTTATGACGGGTCCAAGGTTTGTGGTCGCATTCGCCGAAACAACAAATATGAATATTTATCGGACTGGTGGACAAGTAATAAACGTCCGTCCATTTATATTTAATATTCCCTTCATTTGCTTATTTATTATTTATCATTATTAATTTTTATTTATCATTATTTATTTTGTTGTTTATTTGTTTTACGGAAAATCTGTCGTATATTCACGTTCATATTCCTATCGTGCGCCTTAGTAATCCTAACGATTATCAAAGACTCTTCCAAAATTTCCACAAAAATTGGCGTTGCGTTTACCGAGCCAAGGTTACGTTTTCCATTTGTCATTTTCTTGTACCCGAGACGGTTCCGCTAGGAGGTAAAGCGTAAAGCGGGCACCGAGTTTTTCCGTGCGTTACTCGGAATCTCGGACCTGGAAAAGTGCCGAACATTCCGAGCTCATTGGAGCGAGAGAACTTTCCGGATAAATGCTCTCATGTATTAGGTGGGGGCCGTTGAGAACGTGATTGGAAAGACTACTGTGATGATGACGATGAAGACAACGATGGTGATGGATTAAGGTGATGAATAAACAGCACCGTGTCGTCCGTGCCTTTCGGACCTTCCGGATCAATTTCTAGGATCACAAAGATGATGAAAGGCAGCCTAGCGTGGCCACCAACTTTATCAATAAATTCTCCTGACAATGAATCTCCCATTACAAGATAAACCATCACATCTTAGCTCAATCCAAACCGACTGTATTTGTCAGGCGCCAAAACCTCAACTCCCAACAACCCTTCCTTCCCCCTCTCCTTCCTCCCAGCTTCACCCACCGGCACAAGAAGCCACGGTTCACTCGGAATACTCAACGATACCAAGAAGGCGAGACCAAGGTCCTTAATAAGGCAGTTAGCCAGCTCTCTCGTTAGACCCGGCTCGCGAACAGAGGCCGCACACTTCCATATGATAACTGGTCGCTCTGTAATTCCGGTGCTCCACAAAAATGGCCGTTCGCCTCTAACACCGTGCATCGCATGAAAAGAAATAAACTCAACTTCCGAATGATACAAGGTAATGGAAGGTTGAATTACTCAACTCACAAGTACGCATTTAATTATATAATCGCAAGGGCATGCTGGTTGACGGTGCAGAACCGTAGGATGCAAGTACCAATCGGGACGGCCCTTCGGTCGGCCCTTAATCAGCCGGTGTCGCGTGCGGAATTCTTAAAAACCTGGTCGCTGTGTTTTTTATCGTCTGCTAAAACACTTTTGGAAAATAAACTGGGCAATCGCCTTTGAGTCGTTAGACGCCACTTTTATTTCCGGTTTCTTTATCTCGAATAAACAAAACCAATTTTTGAATTTCCGGCCTCGAAAGCCATAGGCGTGCAATCGAAATCAGAAATGAAGAAGGGATGTGTAAGAAAAATAAATAACAATAATAATAACGCAAACCATCGAAAGAGAAGCCCTCTGAAAATGAAGAAACTCAATTCCTCGTGTTCTGAATTATTAACAACTGGCACAGATAAATAGCTTTTTTACCACAAGCGTGATTTAGCAGCAGAAGTGTTAGTTTTGCCATTCGTCTCTGTCCGGCACATTGCCTAATTTCACCCCAACCGCTCTCTTCTTTGCCCATTCTCTCCATCTCTCTTCTACTACCCATTCTCCTCAACCACTCCATCGTGAGGAGCCCACTCTAGACTTTCCGCTTTTTATGTTCCATTTCCTTCCATGCCTTCTAATCTTGGTCATTTGTTAGTCCTCTTGACTGCTAAGCTCCCTTTATGCAAATCTCGTTAAAGATCTTTAAGAAAATGGCTCTCCCCTCGTTCCAGAAGTTAATTTTTTCTCGTTTGTTAGGAATAAATTTATCCTCAAATTCTCATGTTTACTCCGGAAATAAGATTATCCGGCTATGTTTGTCTCTTTTCGTTAATTTTATCTCGTTTCGAGAATCGTCAGATGCTGATAAAATCTGCCATTGATTAAATTGGCCGGTCGCAACAAAATTCAATCTGACCGAAGCAATTAGAACGAAAGTCGATGGGTTACTTGAACCGTTAAAATGAGAGAGACGTCTCGTCTGAAGGCAACATTTTCGAAGGCTAGCAAACTTAAAACTGCAGAAGGAGAACGGAAAATTTGAATTTACAAACCCCATCTTTACGCCCCGTTCAGTTTTGAGATTCTGTAATTGGCGAAAAATAATCCTTTGTAAAAAAGCTTATAAATCGTAGGCAAGTTTTAATTAGTAATTACTTCTTACAAGTTTTTTAAGTTCTCAGATTTTACCCCTAGCGCAAATTTTAAAAATATAAATACAAAAATTATTATGCTTTTAAAAATAATGCATATATTATCATTTAGTAATAATTTATGCAGCCAAAATATTTGCAAAGTTATTAGCCAAATTAGAAACACTTTAGAAGCCTGTGTTTACGAACTTGTCTCCGCTCTGCTATTATTTGAGTGATAATTTAAGTTTTTGTCGTATAATCGTTTAAAGTTGTTTTAAAAAATGTCTGAGGCTGATAGATGGATCGAATTGACGAGAGATTGCAATTACCTGCCGGAGAACGATCTTAAAGTTTGTCCTTTCTTCTTACGGAACTTATCGGAAATGTTTGGGATTTTGGGACTTTTAGTTTGTTCGTATAACATTTCTAGAGGCATAGATGTAATTGCTATCGACAAAAAATGGTATTGTGACTAACTTCACATTCTCTATTTCACTTAAGTCATACAAACACCCGATAGTTAGAATTTCATTCTGAGCATTAATGAAGTTAATAACATTACAAACAAGCCCTGTTTGACATACTGTCATACACATTTTATATGTCAAGTTGACGTGAATTGAATGACATTTATTTTGCATTTAGAAACTATGTGACTATGTGAGCGAACTTCTGCTGGAAGAGTCCAATGTCCAACCTGTTTCGACACCAGTTACCGTTTGCGGAGACATCCATGGCCAGGTTTGTTAAAAGAAAATTTTAATAAATATAAGACTCAACCCTCAACCAAGAATAATTCATACAATAATTCAGTTAAAAATACTTCTCTTTTACTCACTTTTCACATCTTCTGGAAAAATATTGCCATGCAGTGAAACTCAGAATATTTTCTAAAAATCTCGTATAGAAAATAAATGTAACCATTCTGCATTTTTTTTGGCAGTTTTACGACATGAAGGAGCTCTTCAAAACAGGAGGGGAAATGCCACACACAAACTACATTTTCATGGTTGGTTAAATTTCAATCACATTTGGTGATATTCAATCAATTGGCCGGTCATTGCATGTGATGACGTCTGATGATTTCAAATTTTCTTGGGAAGCTAATAAATATAATGATCATTGAGATTATGTTATGTAAGTGTTTTGATATTCACGCAGACATTTGCATATTTATTGGTAAATGTTAACCAAGAAAGCAAGCTAGCTTTACTTTTGTGTTAATTTATAGTGTTTTTCAGGGTGACTTTGTGGACAGGGGATACTACAGCCTTGAGACTTTTACATTCCTCATGTGCTTGAAGGCGAGGTATGTATCCATAGCAATCATTTTTTGTTTAATAATTGTAAATTACAAGGAAATATATATTATAAGTTGTATATTACAAGTGTATTACTTTTATTTCATAATAACAATAATTCTAGTATCTTGTTTATGAACTGTAATAGCCATTATTTCCCATCTTTGAATTCTAATTGGCTGGTTTGAAACATTGACCACTTTATTGACCAATCGTCAGATGGCCAGACAAGATCACCCTATTGAGAGGCAACCACGAGAGCAGGCAGATCACTCAGGTGTATGGTTTCTATGGTAAGACTTTATTTGTAATTAACAAGTCTGTCCTATTAATTATGATAACATGTTAGTTACAACGCATTAGTCGTCACGTGCATTACCGCTTATTATGAAGCATTAACTGCCATTACATTTTAATACTTTTATTGCCATCGTTGAACTTGCACCACAAAAATAATTTTTGATCCTTGAACTTTGTGCTCGACGGGATGACCTCAGGCTTGTTTGACCTAAATGACTTGTCGTTGTAGATGAGTGTCAGACCAAATATGGAAATGCCAATGCATGGAGATATTGTTGCAAGGTGTTTGATCTCCTCACTGTGGCAGCTGTAAGTTGTAATTATGAATATTAGTACAAATTGTTATATTAATAATAATAAAATTATGATGTTAATATGGGAATAATTACATTTATAATGTAATGACATGGGTTGTATTTATTGTAATGGCAATAAGTTATTCAATTGAATGAATTTATTGCTTTTATTTATTACAACTATGATTTATGACCATTGTTAAGCTCTAACGATTTTTCTTACGATTTCAAGATCATAAACGAATCCATCCTCTGCGTGCACGGGGGTCTTTCCCCCGAGATCCGCACCCTGGACCAGATCAGGACCATCGAGAGGAATCAGGAAATCCCGCACAAGGGGGCCTTTTGCGGTAGGTTTATATTTTAGGCTTTTTGACACCTTTACATGCATTGTTTGAATTCTCCAAGTGCATTGATGATTGAATGAGATGTGGTAACCATTTGATTCACTATGTCCTCAGATCTTGTCTGGTCGGACCCAGAGGAAGTAGAGACCTGGGCCGTCAGCCCGAGGGGTGCAGGGTGGCTCTTTGGGGCAAGGGTCACGAACGAAGTTGGTCCAATTTGATTGATTTTGTGATTGGTTGGAAATAAGTGTTTAAAAATGCAGATGTTTTGATGTGTGTTGTTTGAAAATATTAAACTTATTCTTGATTTTGTTTATAAATTTGTCTCACCTTTCAGTTTTGTCACACCAACAACCTGACCCTAATCTGCAGGGCACACCAGCTCGTTCAGGAAGGTAACTGTCCATCTTGAATGTTAAGCGAGTCATGCTCCTCCTTACCTCATTTTCATAATCTATTTACGATCGCAAACAGGATACAAATACATGTTTGACGAGAAACTGGTGACCATCTGGTCTGCCCCGAATTACTGCTACAGGTGCGGAAACATCGCCGCCATCATCGACTTCACGGACACCGACTCCAGGGAGCCCAAGCTGTTCAGGGCGGTGCCCGACTCGGAAAGGGTCGTTCCCCCTAGGACGACCACTCCCTACTTTCTCTGATCGATCTTACCGGTTCTCGATCGAGACTAAACGAATGTTGACGAGACGATCATGATGATGATGGTTGGTTTTGATTGTGATGAACGATCAGATTGATGATGTTGATTTTAGGAATTTATGGCTTTCGAAGATAACGAAACTTGTTCTACCCGGAGGGGGATTCGGTCGTGGGGTCTCTTGGCTCCATCTTATTTTTAAATTTGACTTTTTGTTTCAATTCGATCGGGGGAGCTCGGATGCCTTGTCCCTCTTTTCATCAGAGTCGTTTGGTTTGCCATTAATAAAAGGTTATTATTTTGAGTTGGTGATCTTATTTGACATCATCCTTACAGTGTTTCAGTATTGAATGTGATTGTCATTTTATTATTATTATTAAAAATTATTTACAATCTTTAGTCTTATTCTTCGTCATGTTCCTTTTGAGCTCAACTGACCCTTGTCTATATAACTGTTTGTTACCAACTGACGACTTTCCTCCACTGTTAGTCCTTCCTTCCTCTTAGCAGTTGATTAGGTAGTGGAAATAAAAGGCGTTTACAATGACATTGGCGGGTGCAGCTAGTTTTTGTCGAAAATAATTTTAATACTAATTTAATTTAATACTAGTGATTAATTCATAATTTTTAATTCGCGCGCGGCGTCAGAGGCGCCTAGATAATAAAGGTAATCCCCAGCTCCATCTTGTAATGAAAACTGAAAATCATCATCATGATTATGATGGGATACCACAACGTACGGGAGTTGCATTCAAATTAAGTTATTATAAACATCAACTCTCTATAGGTCGTCGTTTCTTTGACTTTGATCTCTTATTTTATTTGTTATTTTATTTGTTATTTATTATTTTATTTGTTATTTATTATTTTACTTATTAGATATAATTGGCTGGTTTTAGACTGGACACTTGCAATGAATACTTAATTTATTTCAACATTCCACGAAAACAACAATCATTTACTCAAGTCCATTAATGCATCGGACAATTCACTGAGGTGATTTTAGGTAGAAATAATTTTGCGATCGAGAAACTTTTTCGACGGCCAACCCGTCAGCCTTGTTGATGAGAAAGACCAAAGAATTAAAATCCCTGCTTACTCTCACCTGGTTACGGAGTAGGGTACCGAGCGGAACATTCTGCGATGGTAAATTATAAGTTATTATTAATTATGAAATTATACGTAATAGGCAATAATATGACGTTAATATAAATCTACAATATGCCATATATTTATAATAATTAGAACTGTTAGGTAATGTTATGTTGATAACACGTAGATTGTCAAATCGTTCGTGACGTACCGCATAATTAATAAAAAAAAAACTCAATAAAATATTTAAATAACTTAAAAATAAACATAAACTAGAACGTCGGGTTATAATAAATATAATTATCCAACTAACAGCCATGTCTTCCATCAAAGGAATAAGTCTGTATACGGGACATTCGCTGATGGTGAGGGCCTGGAAATATTCTCGAATTTGATTGGCTGAACTGGCGGGCATCTGTTTGGAAAAGGCTTTGTCCACCCTGGAGGTCTGAGACAACAACAACATGACAAAGTTCCTACGCCTGAGAGCTTCCATTTCTAAGAGCTGCGATGATGATGATTATTATAAATTATTGTCAATTGACTAATTGTCCTAATATAGCTATTGTTTGCAAAACATATAAGTGAACAATCTGTATATTACTGATACACACATTGTGACACTGAACAAATACGTAATTTTGTGCAGACTCGTTAACATAAAAAAAAATAAATATTATTGTTATCTATATGATATCTATATGAAATAATACCATTATTATAATATTCCACACGAAATACTTACGTCGATATCTGTAAAATGACAGCTCATCATATTCCTGCGTGACCTCATATGACCTGTGAAAAGGTTGGAAGCCCTGCTAATGAACTTGGAGAGTGCAAACATGGTGTATAATAATGGTCGTTGAGAATTTGGCGCGAAATCGATAATGCTTTGATTGGTTAATTGGTCACCAAAAGAGATTGGCAGACGTTAAAACAAAAGAGCAGTAATGCGGGGATATATAATTTTAAAACTGGGATAATATTTTATTATTCATTAAATTCATAATATAATTCACAGTTATGTTATTCACAAATTTATTACGTTAAAATTTTATTATAAGTTATATTATAAGTTGAATGAAAAAATTATCAAGAATATTATTGGATAATAAAAAGAGTAATTTTTATTATAATTAATATAAATTTATTAATGCGCCATTCACAACGTTAGGGGCATGTGTTTCCATGCTGTCTGCCACCTGCGATACTCATAATTGTCATTTCTATCATCGTCTTCATCATCATCGCTTTCATCATTATCATCGCCTTCCTCACCATAACCATCATCATTATCATCATCATCATCATCAGAATGTTCACCTGCAGGTGAACAAATCAGTAGCATCTCATTAATACCAATTAGCATCATTTGATCAGATGAGGTACGACGATGAGGTCAATGACGTCATGGTGATGATAATGATGAGGATGAGGATGATGATGATGATGAGGATGATGATGATGATGACGACGACGGTGATTAATGTTATTGCTGTTGTTTAGCAGTATATATATATATATATATATTATATACAAATAGAGTTTGAAGATTGAAAGATGATGAGCACAAGGAATTGAGAAAAAAAGAGAGATGGTGAGTCTCAAAAAAGTGAGGGTCGTGTGAAGAATTTTAGGGATTCTTATTCCTTCTCCTATGACCCATTTCTGAGACTCGATTCGATTGTGAGTTTGTGCTCTTGTGTCTCTGAGACAGGAATATGTGGTAAGATGTGGGTATAATATCAAAGTGATAGCGAGATTCGCAAAGAATGACTTCGTAATCATCATTGTCGTCGCCATCGTCATCATCATCATCGCCATCGCCGTTGTCGAAAAACTAGATTAAGATTGTTCAATAAGAGAAAATAAGCTCGACAAGAGATTATTGATGGCGATGGTAGTGATGACGACGACGATGATGGTGATGATGGTGGTAGCGGTGGTGGAAATGGTCATGATGATGATGATGATGGTTATGGTTATGATAACTCCGCCTACGCACAACGCTCTCTACCTGTTTATCAGCGGATGAAATCTTCTCAGTTTGCTAACAACCGCTCGGGAGTGGTTCTGGAATACTGCTCTCAATCGGGGTCTGTTAATTATTATTTATTACTATTATTATTACTGTTATTATTATTTTTATTACAATAATAATATCTTATAATCTTATTATCATCCTCTTCATCCTCGTCTTCATCGTGAAAGTGTCGACGTTTAAAATGAGTTTAAAATTCTTCAACAGCTGGATGAGTTCAAGTCCTCTGCTGGATTCACGTTCTGTTGGATCTTTACCACCTAACAGGTGATCTTGATGGTGATGATAATGCTGCTGATGATGATGGGGATGATGACGATGATGATGTCGACGATGATAATAATGACGACGGCGACGATGATAATGATGATGACGAAGGGTTCGTGCGCTTAAGTCGGAGAGTATCTATAATAAAAAATGGAGGACCTTTTTGACTGACGATTGCCTGATTGTTTTGATTCATTCATTCAGTCAGTCATTCGATGATTAATTAATTAATTCATTCCATGATTGATTAATTAATTAATTTGTTCCATGATTGATTAATTAATTGATTGATTGATTCATTCATTCGTAGAATCATTCGCTCAACGGACAGTAAATCAGTCTACATCTGTGATTGATGTCTTGATTGCTCGTCCTCAGTGATTGGCATTTTTGATTCATTCGATATTCGTTATTGTTTCGATGGATTGGTGATGATTTATGAAATGATTGAAACTCAGTCGGTGAATGATTCAATCAATGCCTTGTTCAATTAAACTATGCACAAGTCGTCATTCGATGCATGATGATGTGAATGCATCATCATCCACAGGGTTTCATAACTTCGCGTCGGAATGAAAATTTGAAATTCCAAGATTATCTCAGCCTATAAAATAATAATAATAATAATAATAATATAATAATAATAATAATAATAATAATAATAATAATAATAATAATAATATTAATATTAATAATAATAATAATAATAATAATAAAAGTAATAATAATAATAATAATAATAATAATAATAATAATAACAATCTGGATTTTTTAGGTTTTGAACTCATAGCTTTTCGGTCAATAAACGAAACATCATCTGTTTACAACTTGTAGCAAAAGCATTCCCTGATAAGTTTAAAATTAAACACCTGATCGATCAGCTGAGTGAGTGAGTGAATGAGAGATAGTACCTGACGAAACAGGTGAGGTCTCTTCACTCTACCGTGTCGTCTCTTTAATTGATCAGACCTGCCTCGTACAGGTAGGAAGATTGCAGGTCGAAAAGTTTAAAAACTATTTAAGAGAATGAAGACGGTTTACAAGGACAAATTGTATCATTTTCCGCAAAAATTCCGAACTATTTTTAAACTCTGGAATTTCCCGTTATATGTCAGCGAAGTTATTATATTTACATGAAAAGCACTGCTAGTTAATATAGCATTCGATAGTAATAATAATAACAACAAAATATTAATAATAATAATAACAATAATAAAAATTGCAACTTCATTTATATAGCGCCTTATGCATTTTATATACGCCATAGCGTCAAAAGCGCTTTTTGTAACCATTTATGTAGCGCTCCCCTGCAAGGGCGCTGGCGGCAGTGCAGACTGGGTTTCGAACGCGACACATCATGACCTGCCATTACCGCCGCATGCAGGCATGTAAACCCGTAATAACGCAACAACAACACATGGCAATGTCGCATCATACAATACAAATAAATACAATATAAATGAATCGATGCAACCGAAATGACTGCAAGTCTGACAGTTACAACAACAACAACAACAACAACAAAAACGTCCCGGAAGCGTCAGTGTCGCGAACCCCAAGTCAAGTAAAACGTCAAGTAAAAATCTCTCTTTACTCGCCATCTCTCTAGATTTGTCCTCGATAAACAAAATAAACTCGAGGTAGGCAAGAATCGGAGAGATCTGGTGATGATGTGAGTGTGTGACTCTTCTATTCAATTCGCTCGCAAACATTTGAGAGTCGAATTGTACGTGGCTCCTTAGCGAGCGGCGCTAGGAGCTCAGCGTCTCCTTGTAACTAAAATCGGCGACCAGTTATGTTGTGGTAGCGCAACCGTTACTGGGTTATTGCGCAAGCGCCGAAGTTCTAGCTACCGTTACGTCAGTCGAAATCGTTTTAAGCAAATCGATCGTAGCAACATAGACTGTTATTTAATAACTTGCCTCGCAAATCTAATTTTCTCGCTCAACCAAAACTGATTCAGCCGCCAGACCTGAGTTCAACTCCCAGCTTCGACCTGCTGTTATAAAAGATAACAAGTCTAGCAACCTTCAGCCGACCTTCGCTTGAACTTTCTGACCTCAATCAGCCACTCCCACCCCTCATCCCTACTTAAAACTCTCCACACTCACTCGGGCCTCTCGTAATCCGCCAAGATTTCGTTCTTAAGGTCAGGCAGAGGAAACGCCTCTGGCAGGGTCAGAAACTGCTGGGATCGCTTCAAGGACTGCTGCACTTCGACTCGAACCTCGTCCAACGAGAACATGACGCGTCTCCGTGAGGACATCAGACACTTTACTTTCTGGAGGTCAATGCTGGCAGAGTTCATCGGGTCAGCATTCCTCGTTCTCATTGGCTGCGGAGCTTGGACCCAGTCGACCAATCAGGATCATCCGGACGCCGTCAAGATAGCCCTTGCATTCGGGTTTACGTACACTGTCGTCGTCTATTGCTTCAAGTGAGTGGAATGGGAGAAGGGGTGGGTAGGAATGGGGAAGAGGGTGAATTGATGATGATGGTGATGTTGATGTTTGGGGATGTGTCGGTGATGATGGCGATGTTGTTTGGGGTAGGATGATGATAGTGATGAACACGGTTGTCTTTTTTAAGCTGATAATTTGCTTTTATTGTATTTTATATTTATATTCCGCTATTCTCTCGCTAACTATTGCTATCATAGTCATCATCATCGTCATCGTCATCGTCATCATCATCATCGTTTCCACAGATCACTGGGGGACTGCCACATATCCAGTTCAGTAACTGTGGCTCTACTGGCCACCAGAAGATGCAGCGTCATCAAAGCTCTCCTGTACTTGTTCTGTCAACTCTTCGGTGCTATCCTTGGCGCTTGTTTCGTCTTCGGCGTCACAAGCCATGAGCAGAGGAACATGACTGCTCACCGGATAGGTAGGTCATGATGATGATGATGATGATGATGATGATGATGATGGTGGTATTGATGATGATGGTAGTGGAGGTGATGATAATGATACTATCGCTCTTGACTGAACGGTCTTATGATTCACAATTAGATTAAAAAAGTAATGATAATGAAACTAAATAACTGTGAGAAATAAATAAGTTATTATAGATTATAACTTTAAATATACAATATACATACAAAACCACTCTAAAATATCGGATAGCATTTTTAAGCTTCTTAGCAGCAACAACAACAGAAATCAAAACAGAACTTCATTCTTTGAGATAAGTCGGTATCAACAAAGGCATTCCTAAAAACTGCATAATTTCACCCACTATGAGGTTCAAGACCTGGCGAAGGCAATTTGAAGGACTGCCTTAGAAGGACGGAGATTGGGGAGATGGTGGATCATTGAATGGGTGGATAGACGGACGATTTGTTGGATGGGTGGGCTTATGTGGGCGAGTTATGTTGATTTCAGAGTTGATTTTAAATTCGAATAGTTTGCATTTTCGCATGGGAACGTTACTAATCGTAGGCTCGCAAACAAGCTCTTTTCTGCTCATTTTTTGATTGATTAATTGGTTGGTTGACTAAAATAGCGATGGACTAATTAAAATAGTGGATGACTGATTGAAATAATGGTAGACTGATTGAAATAATGGTTGACTGATTGAAATAGTGGTAGACCGATTGAAATAGCAGTTGACTGATTGAAATAATGGCTGATTAATTCAACCGCACCTCACTTCTCTTAAAACGCAAATAAAAAAATCTTCTTGCTCTTTGTTACGATAATTTGCTTAAGATTGATAACATCCGATGTCTGCTTTCTTTGTGAGCGAATATCAGTTTTGTAGCGCCAACTTTTATCGGCATTTGCAACTGATACTATTACTATAGAAACATTTTATTCAGCCCTAAAACTCTTTCTCGAAAAGCAGTCAACGTAAGACAACACCGCAATGTCTAAGGTCCTCAAACGGGATCACCCAAGGACCATGAAATTAATAACGTTGCTATTTACAAATTATTGAAATTATTGTCTGTCCTCCTACGACCCCAAGACACTCTTCTGTGCCTCCTCCAAGTTTAAGCTTTGCTTAAAGAATTTCCAAAACTTGTATGTCTCCAGCAACGTCCTTATTGAGATCCACATGAGGAATCTCCTTGTGACGTCATGCATTTTCCAGAAACGCCAGGACTCCAAAGAGACTGCCCCCCTCCAGTTAACTACGAATGCTGTGTGAGCCCTTTCTGTCTCCCTTCACAAGGTTTGGAGAAAGAATTGTTTTGCTTCATCCACTTGTGAATATCTGGTCTGTCATGCTTGTTGACTTTGAAACCGTGAACTCTATCCAGTCCAAAGACTGTCAAAAAAAAGTCAGAGATCACTGCAACATCGCAAACGATGTACTCAAATCTATTCCAGGCACAGTCAGGAATTCTTGTTCTTAGCTCAGTTGGAATTCTTGGCTCCAACCTGGTCGAGTGGCCTTTGCTTTTCAGTGTTGTTGTATTACAATTTGTTGTTGTTGTTGATACGATTACAACTGATACTATTACAACTGATACGATCACAACTGATACTGTCGACTTGAACACCTCACTACGTAAATGTTTCATGACCCCTTGGAATGAAGCTGTTAGAGGTGAAATGGTTTCTTACGAGAGGAGTTACAAAGGTTAATGTTCAAAGGTCATTGCCATCCTTACTGTAACCTTCATTATCATCGTCATCAGCATCATCATCATCATACTCGCGATTATTTTTATCCATCTCCAGTTGTGGCGTCATGTTACACGCTAAAGTTATGCAAATGTATTTCATCAACAAATTTCAATGGTTGACAACTTGTTCTTCATGAAGATGTTGATTGAAGTGATTGACCAATTGACTCTTCATCTAGTACATTGACAAAATAAATGATCAATTGATTGATTGATTGATTGATTGATTGATTGATTGATCAATTGATTGATTGATTGATTTATGTTCAACCACTTTCAGGCTGCACCGTTCCAGCGGAAAACGTGCCGGAGAGTCACGCCTTTGGGGTGGAGTTCTTTGCCACCTTTTTCCTCGTCTTCGTCGTCTTCGCCTGCTACGAAAAAAGGCCACCTGAGGAGACCAGCATACCTGAACCTGTTGCACCACTCTTGATTGGAATCACCTATGCCGCTGTAACTCTCTTTGCCGTGAGTACCTTGTTGAGGTTCAATCAATTTCAATCAATCAATCAAACAAAGATGCCTCAATTGTTTTCCTCCAGGTACCATACTCGGGGGCAAGTATGAATCCTTCAAGAAGCTTTGGACCCGCTCTCATTGGGGGAGTCTGGACGAAACACTGGGTGAGAATGGCATGAATTATGATTACGATTGTTATTATTACGATAGCGGTTATGACGATGACGATGATAATGATATCTCACAGCCGCATAAGTAAACACAACGTACCACTAACTGGCGTATAATTAACCAATTAATTATCTAATTGGCGGTTCAAATGAATTACAAGTTGAAAGCGCCAACATCAACCAATCAATCATCAATCCAACTCCTCAAAATAGGATGCTGGTTGCCTAGAAACGATGCCACTTTGTTATCGTACCAAACTGTGCTCGTTTTCTCACCGCTAATTTTTAGCTTGATCGCAGCGTCGTCCAATTACAAGACGGCTCTACAACATGACCTAGATTTACCAAAGTTGACCTAGTTTGAGTGGCTAAAAATAGGCTACTAGTGATTTCTCATAACTTGTGAAGTTGTAGGGCCAAACACCGAAGGTAGCGAATAGCAACTTTGGGTTGTTATCATGACCTAGGTCATAACTCTTAGAACGATGTGATAATAATTACTAATTAATCTGGATAAATAATTACTAATTAATTAATTACTTTGAAATAAATTCTAATTTAATGGCCGGTCAACAAATAAATGAACATAGACATGAAGAGGATGTCATACGATCGATGATAGCAAAACATAATTAAGCCATACAGATGATCGATAGTGACTATGTCGGTGATGAAGATGATAATGATAACGACGATGATGACGATGATGACGATCACATTAGCAAACAAGAACAGAGCTATAACAGCAAGCAACATTAACAGTGGCTTAGACTCGACTCGGGCCTTTTATGAGACCTCATTTTACTCGGCAACAACCCCGCTTCTCTAGCAGCCTTGTGACTCCTCCATTCAGTTTCACTCGAGTGGAATGATTTCCCATGAGCCTCTTCCACAAACATGTAACACGTCGATTCGAAAATGGCGAAATGGCGGCTGCGTCAGTTTTGAGGCCTTGAAATGGAAATTCATGAGTGAACGAATGGGTGAATGAATGGATGGATGGATGAATAAACGGATGGATGAATGGATGTGTACCAATTAGCGATGATGAAACACGTTTAATTGTCCATTAAATTTTTATTACAAGATCGTTATTACAACGGCATTATAAATCACAAAATATGAAAAAGTCAAAAGCTATTATCATCATCATATGATAATGATAATATAATCAGCATCATTTATTATTACTATTATTATGAATATTAATTTTATCGTGACATCCTGACCTATCACACGACAGATCTACTGGTTCGGACCAATCTTCGGCGGAATTCTGGGCGCAGCTCTCCACGAACTGATCTTCTCGGCCAAGGCTTCCTTCGAGCGCCTCAAGTCCTGCCTCCTGGTCCACAAGGGTGAAAGTTCAGGGGCAGCCAACAGGGCAGCCCAGCACGGCCTGGATGGGGAGGAGCATGTGGAATCCGGTCTGAACCCTAGAGCTGAAAATAGAGAGAATGAAGAGCAACAACTGAGACTTATGAAACCTGGTCTTGTCTGAATGGCCATGACCACATCCCTCTTAAGATCTGAGGAGCTTTTCTTGGATTAAGCCTTGGGAATTTCTTTCTGCGCTGCCTTCTATAAGATGCCTAATACAACTACGCTTATGATAACAATAATAATCTAGATTGACATAATAATAATAATAAATAATAAAATTAACATTACTATTACTTAAATTAGGATCTGAAAATGTTTTATATAGTCCTAGAGGGGGAGGTTCTAATAACGATGTTGATTGTAGTTCTAGGACTATTTTCAATTTTGACATTCAGCAGATAAATAATATTATTTTTATATTAGTCGTTATTTATTTTTGGTAATTATTAATATCCTTATTGTTTATTGTTACATTTATTATTATTATTATTATTATTATTATTATTATTATTATTATTATTATTATTATTATTATTATTATTATTATTATTATTATTATTATTATTATTATTATTATTATTATTATTATTATTATTATTATTATTATTATTATTATTATTATTATTATTATTATTATTATTATTATTATTATTATTATTATTATTATTATTATTATTATTGTTAGTAATTATTATTATTATTATTATTTATGCAATCCTTACATAATTTCCGTAAGGCTAGACTTAATGGCTTTGTTGATGCTACTATCTCACGCAGAGCTTTTTTTTTATAAAAAAAAGACGTTCAGCAAAAGAAATTCGCTTATTATTACGAGATAAGCATCCATGAATAAACGCAATAAATTATAAACTAATTAAAACTGAAAATATATGTACACCTGCACTGCATTTATAGTTGTAATCACCATACCAAACTTAGCCAACAATGTGTAACCAATCAACAGCTATCAATATTTCAACATGGCCATTGAATTTCAGCGCATTTTTGAACCCACTTTTAGACATTAAAGCTCCTTTGTTGAATAGCTAGCTCACTGGCTATCTTCTTCGCTCAATCTTTCTATTTTTCTGTCTATCTCTCTGCGCGTACATTTTTTTGTGTCTCGGTGTTTGAGCTTTGAAAGTAGAAAGTAGGCTTTTGTATCGTTAGCTTGCTTCGTTTGTAACTGTCCTTCAAAACGACCTTCTCAGAAAGGACCACAACCAGCAAGACCAGTTCACTCACCGTTTGATTTTCGCTTTCTTTTCATAATTCCTTCATTAGAGAGTGTTTGACGCTTTGACATCTGGAAAAGGGTTTCAGAATCTTCAAGAATGTCATTCACCGATTGCGCTAGCTAGTTTGTTTGATTGTTGTGCTTCTAAATACAAGTTGTTTGGTGAATTAGTGTGTCGTGTTCTTGAATTCAACCATATATATATTGATGACCCACAGGTTTAAAACACAGACCCCAATTCTACAAACCCGTATCCACGATACCGCCGATAAACGGATCAAAAGGGCACCATCAGAAGGGAAACTCCCGCTCCCCGCCTCTACCGCCACCGCCAAAAATGACCCCTCCTCTATCACCAACGTGCGCTCTGGCCACGGAAATACAAACCCACTTCCACGATCCCGGGCAAAAAGAGGGACCAATTGGCCCAAGAGAGCAGGAAGCCAAAGAATTTCAAGGCGATCCTTCGTCTGCCCAGCCCCCGTGTCAGTGCTCTGTGCCCTACTAAGCCCCTGAGAATGACCCTAATCCTGCACTATGTTCTAGTTTTGCATGTTTCTATCTTGTAACTTCTTGTCCCAGGCACTTAGAATGATTGATTTTCTTAACCAGATATCTGGTCTAAAATTTATGATCGCTGCATAACTCAATTTGTCAATAGCAAACTAGATGCAAAATAGATGAGTTTGTACCGCGCTAAATCTTGGATACCTAACATCCTACACGAGAATAAATTCCAGGATCAGAACTTGCTACATCGCCTCTTCATAACCCTCTTTGGTCTCAGTAAAGTTATCGAAAGTTACTCTTGTAGAATATGTTCAGTGATGTTTGCAGATGATCGTAGTTAGCAGCTTCCGATATGATTAAGATTAATCTTTTTCCTGACCCCAGATTCAGATCAAGCATTCATGTCTCGTAATTGTCACTTATCTTTGGTTAACTCACTCATCTTACATTCTCTGCTTCCAAACGTTTCCAAATGTTATGCGTAAACAGCTTCTAATTGTTTTGTGCAGATAACATCACAGATTAGTCCAAATCATCCTAGTTATGCAACGGACTTTAATCAAAGAAATAAATACCATCACAGATCCATCGGCACGGAATGGCTGTGTTATCAAAATTTAATGTCACTCATGACGTCAACGGCACATTTGGAATAGCATTAATCCAAATTTCGGAAAAGGAATTTGAATAGTTAAATTATTAATAGGTAAGTATCCACTATTCGAATCACGATGTGATTCTGCCATTCAGCATTCAGTCTCAACATTTGCCTCCTTGAGCCATTTCCTTCCAAAACAGACAAAATCTTTCAGCTCTTATCTGACTGTGAAAAAATGATGGCCTGCAGATCAACAGCTTTTTTTATCTCTACAACTAGAAGCCAGGCAGATGATGTTTAGGAAAGCAGAAAAGCAGTCCTAAAACAAGATTCTTCGCACCTCAATCCTTGATTCATCAGCATCATGTGTCTTAGACATCCATAAAATATTGCCAATATAAAGATGTTTTTCGTGGAAAAAAAATTCCTAACTAATTATCCATTTAATCTCATGTTTTCTGCATGCAAAACCAAGGTCGATGTTATATTAGTATAAATGAGTGCATTTTTCGTTTAACTATTTTTCAGACATCTGCTTGAAACTATAACTCTAGTAAATAATTAGTTACATTTCAAACAATTCGAGCTTTAACTCCACTATCGCCATATGTAGTGTTTAATAACAAGGCTCTGGGCAGGCCAGTTTTTGTCATTTATCTTTGGTCGTCTACTCAATTATATCAAAATTAATTTTTTTAATTAAATACAATTGCTCGCAAATACTTTTATAAATCTGAATAAAGCGAGTATCTATCAATGTATTAATTAATTATTCACTAATAATATAAAAAAGATTTACTCTTAATATAAAGATGATTTACTAATATAAAAATGATTCAGTATTAATATAAAACTTGTATTAAAACATTATTATTTTATATACTTGGAACTATAAGTTTAATTTTGACCCTCAGAAAAGCACTGGATTCATGCAGATTTAAAATTGCCAACTCTCCACATCAGAATACCAAAGCTGCAAACAGACACCAAAAAACAGACGAAACATGAAATTCAGTAAACGACTTCGCAAACACCAATAAAGTTTAAAAGACTTTATTTAAAATCTCAATTCCTTGGAACACTTAAACAGACATCATCAGTCAATTGACTATTTCAATTAGTTACTTCCAGAGCATAACAAAGAGTCACTATCATTATCATCAACACCCAGATGGGCAGGCAGCTCGATTACTTGGAGCTGGTAGAAAAAAGGGCCAGAAGACCACTGGCAACAACCATGGTGAGGCTGTAGTTCCTGAAGAAATAAAAATATGTCAAATGAGAAAAAAAAATGAATATTAGGATCTGAGAAGAAATAAGCAAGTGGTCTTAAAGAGCATCTTTTCTGTCAATTACTCTACTTATGAAAGAACTGCCTCAATTTTTCTTAAAATACAGTCACTACATTCATTTGTTAAAACTGGAAACTTAGAGCAGTTTGAAAAACCTCACAAGATGCTCTACATATCACTAAACAGCATGCTTTCAAAATCCATTTCGAACACCGAGCACTTGCAATAAACAATGTAAAAAATCGAGAAGCTCACAAGACTGGAGAGAATGAACGAAGGATGTAGAACGAGCAGACGACAACAAGGAGCAGGAAGACAGCATTGTTGTAGAAGATGGAGAACGTGGTGGCTTCGTAGTCGGCCACTTCATTCTTCTTCCAGAGGACCCTGTAAAACAATATAACATAATGTTAATGTACCAATAAATAATAAATTATTTTTTAATAATTATTATTATTAGATCAAAACAATAGCAGTTTTTTATAGGTATTCATTCAAAATCACAAACAATTTGAGCATGTTGTTAGCTTTCATTAAATGAGATAAACCATTAAAAAAATCAATTTCCTATTGAAATGTCGCCTAGTTAAAATATATGTATATGTATGTTGATGTTCTTTTGAAATGTCACTGAGTGCAGAAACAACAACAAAACATTTACAAACACATCCAACCTCTCTTCCTTCTCCTGCTTCGACATCTTTTTGTCATCAGCAACCTTCCTCATCACCTCCCTGCTGACGGCTTCCCCTCTCTTAAGAATCACCCTGGTAAAAATAAATAACAACAATATTAATATACATAAACAACTCAACAAGAAATCTCTCAACTGTGCAGGCTGAATTAACAACCAATTATGCCAATAAATTATGCATTCTACAATAACATAAAGGCACAATAAATAATGAAATTGAATTTCACCACTCAATTTAGCATTTAATGTGATTACACAATGTCAAGAGCTTGCAATCTCTGACATGACGAAAATATGGGCACTCGGAATCATGCGACACATCCACACAAAACAATTCATTACAACAACTTACCACAATGACACCAACTCATTCTTAAACCAAAAAAGTAATATTCTCACAACCAGCATCTCCACAATTAATCAAATATTACCATTACAGATACCATGAAGCTATAGACAATTAATAAACTATTACCATTAACTTATGTCATGTTCCTTCATTAATAAATAAAATAATCCATAATTAATTATGCAGGAACATCACAGACAAATGAAAATACTTTATCAACCCACTTGTGCTTCAGGACAAACTTGACATTCTTATAGGCCATAGCCACAAGATAGGTGCTGATCAGAGTGAAGACAGCAAAGAAAGCAGCAGATGAGCAGAGGTCCATCTGGTGGATCCTCCAGAAGAGCCCTGCAAATTTTAATTAAATCCTCGTACATAACTAAAATCTTTTTCAAATTAAATTATATCCAAAACCTTTTCAAAAGCATTTCCGATTAAGTTAATAAGAATTAAAACTATGAACTATGCAATACAGTCACAGCCCATTTAAGTTAAATGAGTTTAAGAAAACACGTAGTTACTGAAAATCATATTCGGTTCAAATGTGCTTTCAAAACTAATCAGTCTACACTTATAACAAAAATATTTACAAGCCAAAATATCGCATCAGAAAAAAATCATCCAGTCCACGTAAGCACTTCCAAGTACTAACAGATAGGAATGGCAGAAACTATGAAAGCATTTCCGCAAAAAAGAGCAGAAGATTTCGTGCCGACATTTCGGCTAAAATCTTGAAGTAACAATTCTTCTACTTTTGTCAGTTTCTTAGTCTTGGAAGCCATCTTCGTTGCACTCTGGCAGTCAGCAGATCGGGAACAGAATATCGCTCTGGGATTTGTCGTGTCAGCAAAAAACATCTATCGTGAATTAGGCTGGTCAGGTGAACCAAATAAATTTATATTTTTTAAATTATTTTTGTTTTATTTTTTTATTTTTAAACATATTATATTAAGCCATGGATTTTAAATTTATATTCAACTGGACTCTGAAATGACTTGAGGTTTGAAGCATGATTTTGATTAATTTGTTGTAATAAAATTTAATTATTTATAAAACTGTTTTTAAATAGTAAAGTTGCATTGTTTGAAAACAATTAAGTTGATAGCATCGTTCAAGGGGAGGTTTATGAAAATAGCAATTCTGTGACCAACCATGGTGTTCACCTCATAATTTTTACTTGTATTCCCCCGGCAGACACTTATATAATGGTAAAAGCCTATAGACTATAGTCTCTAACCTAGCTGAAGTTAGCAGACACTCAAATTTCGTTTTTAATGCGAAGTTTCAAATTATAATATTTGGAAACAACGTTTCAAATGCTTTTCAAAAATGGTTGTATATCAATTGTAGGAAATTTTTCAATTCTTTGAACTTATTAGGAATACGTGGAATTCGTTTAAAAGTCTTCTTACTCACTAACCACGACATGTCGACTGATGAAATGTGCATCAAAATGTTCATTACGATTTCTACTTTCATAATATGTAATGCCTTGTTAGTCTTTAAAGTTGTGGAACGACATCGCAGTTTGGTTGTTGAGATGATGCACGTTTGATGCAATATGTGCGCGCGGTCGGTATAATTTCTAAGTGCACCAAAGAAATTATAACGCTCAGTTAGCATATGGAATCAGGGTTTTTCAGGCATTATTGTTCGGGGAGGTATCTCATGAGTTCGGGGGCCAGTTTTTTGTGCCAAATACAAGTTTAAAATCAAATCACGCACAACCTCAGTTCAATAATTATATTTTATGTAAAAACATATTAAATTAAATTAATAATATTAGATTAAAATCATTTATACAAACTAAAATTTAAAGCAAGTTTAATAACTGAAATGTTTAAAGAAATTTTAAACGCCGAAGTTTTTTGAGAGCATATAAATCTACTACTATATCAAGAAAATCTTCCGTTGGAACTTCGGGACCTTCAATGCTTATGGTCATACAATGAGTTAAAGTTTCTGGTAGCATTCTATTTCTTGCTTTGCTTAGAATCCTGTTCATTGTACTGAATGATTTTTCTACTGAAGCAGTTGTTACTGGAATTGCAAGAAAAATTTCACAAAGCCTTTGTAGTTCACAGAATCCCAAATCAGCTTCCAATATTTTGTTCAATGGGTTTTCATCTGTTTTGTACTTTTTGCATTCAACCATAGATTTTATGAAAAAATTAAAAGTTTTTAAATCCGCGAGTACAACTTCTGCATTTAGAATGGGAAAGTTGTTACAAAAAGTTATGATGTCTTTGTCTTGAATACCTGACATTGATTCAAAAGCCTCAAATTGACTTGCAAATAACATAATCTCAATCGATTTGTCATTAAATCTGTCTTCAATTTCTTTGATGACAGTTTCACAATACCTCTTCATTCCTGTTAACATGCTTTTAGCACTTTCATCTTCAACCAGGTGTGTTTCTAATTTTATCTCATCAACTTTGCATTTAATCTTTTCTTGTAAATGACTCTCGGTATCTTCGCACTGCTTCACAATATCATTAAAAAACAATTTTGTTGAAGTAATCAATGGGATTATCGATAGTCAAACTTAAATCTTTTTTTTTTGTAAAGCATTGCTGAAAAAAGAGATTGCACTGAGAATTTCATTAATAACTTGGCAGGTGATTATAAAACTTTCATTTCTAATCTCAAGCAAAATTCCACCAGCTAAGGAGGCAAATTTTCTCCTTCTTTGTAAATATGCTCACATGCTATCAACATTGATTTTAAGCTTCTGAAGACAGCATTCACAATCCTGTGGTGGGGCAACCATCTCACTTCAATACTTTCTGGGATCCTGAGAACTGGATCATTTAATATTATTGTACAGAATAACAACTTGTACAACTTTTTTTGTCTTAGATTTATGGGGTTTTACATACACTTCTAGTCAGAATTTATAAAAAAATTTATCTTTGTTTTCGGGGGGCGTTGGCTGAGCTCCGGGTGGGGGGGCGAAGCCCTCCCCCCGAAGGTATGCCTGAAAGAAACTCTATGGAATCGATGTGAAAAGGGGAGTCGGGAGTCTCATCGATAACCATTTAAAACGTGCGGTGCGTTACTAAAGTCGGATAGGTATTCACAGTTTTGGATAAAAGTAAAGCTGTTCATTTTAGCCTTTCCGTCATCTTATCTTGTGGAAACTGGATTTAATACAGTGAGTCATATTTTGACAAAAAAAGAAACAGACTTGATATTGTACAAAGAGGAGACCTAAAACTACTTTTAACTGGACATTATGAAATTAGCTAAAATTCATCAGCCACAAGATTCTCATTAATAAAACACCTTAAAAATAAATACTGTTTACATATTTCTGTTTATTTATTTATAGATCTTATAATTAAGTAAAATACCTTTTAACAAAGTTATTATGTAGATTTTTGCCTATTTATATATAAGTGGGAGGTTTTACAGTTTGGCAATAGTTTGGGCACTAGCATGAAAAAGGGAAACACTGATATAAATGGTTAAGCAGATACTTAAACAGACAACACAGTTGCATTGGGTTGTCTTTGAGAATGTTCTTTGTTTGTTTGTTTATTTGATTATAGTCCTTTGCATAACAGTCCTTTGTTCTTGTTTGTTTGTTTGTTTATTTGATTATAGTCCTTTGCATAACAGAGATGATTTGGACTTCCTTTGTTCTTAGTTCAGCGCGTCTAATATATTAGGGGTACCGGAAAGTTCTGTCCTGTTTTATGTTAAGCAATAATAATCGAAAGAAATATTACTGGAGATTTTTTATTGTTCAACAAACTAGTCACCATCACTAGATATAACCTTTGTCCATTTACTTTGGAGCTTTTTAGTCCAAATCATCTCAGTTATGCAACGGACTATAATCAAATAAATAAATAAATTTGGAGCTTTTTAATCCCCCTTTCAAAAAAATTAACATTTTTGGAAGAAATAAAAAAAAATCAAACTCCTCTTCAACCTCACGAACATTTATAAATCTTTTTCTACTTATGAAATACTCTAAAGAACGGAATAAGTGAAAATCTGATGTAGCAAGGTCTGGCAAGTATGGAGGTTATATTGAGTATGGAGGGTGAAGAGCTTCCCAGCCTAAGGACTTTATTTTTCTTGAGTTTGTTTGGCAGAATGGGGTCAAGTGTTATCGTGTTTCAAACTGATTCCTTTTCTGTTCACTAGAGCAGGACATATTCTACGCAGTAATGCATTCAGATTTTGAAGTTGTTGATAGTAAAGGTCTGCAGTCACAGTTTTTCCTTGCTCCAAGAACTCAAAGTGAACCACACCTTTTTGATTCAACCAAACACACAGCATTACCTTCTTTTGGTGCAGGTTTCGGTGTTGGCATAGGAATTTCTTTTTTTTATAAATCAATTTTTGTCTTTTTTTTTTATTATTGTTGGAGATTATTGTATTATTTTCATCTGCAGTGACAATCCGATCAAGGAAAGGCGTTTTTCATTCTTTAAAAGGAGACTTATTGCAGATCGTTACCCTCATTGTTTTGTTGTCTGGAAAGAGTTCATTACGAACTCACCTACCCTCTCTATATACATTGAAAATCCTTTTCAAATGCTCCAGGACAGTAGACCAAGGTGCATCAAGTCTTTGAGATAATATTCTAATTGTTTGTCGAGAAATTCTACCTAAGCTTTCAAACGTTCATCATCCAAAGGGCTAGGTCTCCCCGGTCGAAGCTCAACAGTGAGGTCGAAATTGTCATTTTCAAATTTAAAAACCATCTATAGCAGTATCTAACACTCATTCCTTCTGGATAGACAGTGGTTATGTTTTTCACTGCAGTTGTTGGATTGCTACCTTTGTGGAATTCATGCAATGACGCACTTTGAAACGTTTGTCTTCCATGGGATATAAATGTGTTCAAACTATCAACAGCAGTAGATTTAACCAAATCTGAAGTTAAACTTAGTGTATAATTTGATATTTTAGACAAAATCAAAACATTTCAATTAAACTTGTCAAAAATTTTAGTTTTCGCAAGAATCTACAGTAAGAGCAATTGCCCATAAGTGCAATAATCTATGTGCGAAACTGCCATGTGAGCTATCGCCATTTGATAGCAGCTTCTCATTTGATTCAGCAATTTCAAAATTATATGAAAAACATGTGAAATGAATTTGAATGCAAGTTTCAACAAATTGAGGTTAAAGCAACTCAGTTGGGTAGAAAATGTGATATTACTGATTGTAAGCCAAGGCAAAAAAAGATGTTGCAATTAATTTAGGTGTTATACCGTTATGAAATTGTTTTTTGCCATCTTTTGAGTGTTCAGTTTTTTTATTAAATAATTAAAAAACGTATAATCATACAAACTTAATTTAATTTTGTAGGTGGGGCCTGTTTTATAAGTGCTCACTTCCCTTGCCACTTACTGTCAATCCTGATAGGTTCAGATATGCTGGGCAAATTGGACTTCAGTGATATCATCACACAAAAATTGAGAAAAACGTCTGTAACGTAATGGCTAAAATAGGGTGGCATGTTTGAAACCCAAACTGCACTGCCACAAGCATCCTTGGGCAGGAGCACCATATAAATAAATTACAAACAACAATATAACTCCATCAGTCCTCTGACTTTAACCATATTTGTTTGCTAGTTGTGCAATCTTCTTAATGCAAACAAAATTTCTGGATTTCACTAAATTTTGTAAGCACATCTTGTGTTCATTTATGCATCAGAAGAATAGTATCAAATAGTTCGGTATTTCCAAAAAGGTGATTAGTCCATGGTAAACACAATAAGAATGAGAGTTGGAAAGGGGAACTATTTTCAAAGCGAGCTTAAAGCCTCCCACTGACTCAATCTAGCCCTGGGATCTACTCCTGCCAAAGCATCTCGTCATCCACCCAAACCTGATTAAACCTTAAGATCAAAATTTGCATGTAATAAATGCACACCTCAGATGAAAACAAACTCTTGGCAAAAGTTTCGTTACAATTCCAAATGTGATTATACCACGTGTCCAATCAATAACGTTCCCTGGGTTTGTCGAGTCTTGAGAATCTCCTGTAGCCTCCGTAGCTAGGCGAGGTACGCCTCCTGTTTATCTTCTTGAAGAGAAAACGGACCTGTTTCACAATCTGGTTGTACCTGGAGACAAGCATCCTCTCATCAGATTAAAATCAAATAATGATCTTTTTATTGATAATTTAATATTCCTTGGCTTTAATTAAATTGCTACTACAATTTTTACAATGGGGCAGCCTTAGATGATATATTCCCCCCACCACTACAATTTCTTTAAATAGTTTAATTCCAGAAGGCAGATTAATGTGGCACTTTGATAAACTATGAAACCATACTTAATAAGCCAAACCAACCTGGATGGGTAGTTTTCCCTCAAGAAATCTCCCTGCATTGCCAACCTTCTTACAAGCCTCTGGTATTCATTCCCCTTGAAACCCTTCAGCCATATCGGGGCAACTATCAGCTCCCACGGGTGGACGGTACCATCACCCAAGATATCTGAAAAGATGTTTAAAATGATTCAATTACAACCCCAGATTGATTTCAAGTGATTTCAGAAGAAAGCAAACTAGGCTTGTACCTGAAAAAAAAGCTTGTAGCTTTGTCTTTGATAATTTAGGACCCGTAAAAAATAATACTATCCAAACCAGCTTCATTAAGCAAGCAAAATAATAAATATAAACCTCTGCTCTTCAAAATTTAAAACACAATGTTACATCTAACTTATGATTATCTCACCTATGTAATCATTTTGACCCGACAGGGCCTTCTTTGGCTGCCATGGGTCTCTTTTGATGGGGTCCAAAATAGGCATAGGAAGAGGCTTGTCCTCCCACTCTCCCTCAGGTCTCGGCAAAACTCCTAAGGTTCAAGTATTAAAGAAAGTCGGTCATTCCTAAACTTTCTAGATGAAAATTAAAAAAAGAGAATAGAATATGATAATACAGAGAATATGCATTGAAACATGTTCATCTGTAGTCATCTTCTGATCTTGTCATTGAAAAAAAGTTATGCCATAAACAGCTATGCAAAAAGAAATCATCATCATAAGTAGACATCTAATTAACCATGCAAAATGCTAAACCACATATAATAGCATAATCTGAATTGTGTATACTTAATTTTATAAATTTGAGTGCAAGCTCAATATATTATACTTTAAACACCACCATATAATGCAACTCAACAAAGCTCGACATAAACCGTACCTGACTTAAACATTCTAACTTCGTAGAACTTTCTTATTCCTCTATCATTCCTGTACGGAGAAGGAGTGTAAGCGTCGAAGTTCGGGTATGGGTCATATTTTTCGGTGGGTGACACATGAGAATCCTTGTCCCCGTGTTTATTATCGAGTTTCAATTGGTCTTCGCTGAACCAGGACGATTTGTAAGACTTCTGTGCCACGGAATTCGAGGCAGGTCGCAAAATGCTGAACGAGCTCGCGAGGGGAGCTCGGACTAAATTCTGCAGAGTTCGCAGCATTCCGATGTTTTCCTCTAAAGAGACAGCAGCTACCAATTGAAGTTCTTTTCGCAACCAGATTTCCAGCAACAACGAACCCGCCGACCTCCGTCGAATTACTGTATTTCGCTCAACAACAAGGTTTAATCACAAATTAAATTGTCTGTTGACAGTTGAAGAATTATTTATTTAAATTGACTTAATTTTAATATCAGAACTGCATATTTTTATAAACTTATCCTATCGCTTTTTTTTTTTAGACAGGTTTCATCAATTTCGTAAAAAAATCATGGAGTTACTTTTATTGAACGTCATAAAAAAAACTTTCTTCAGAACTGGAACGAACGGACTTTGAGAATTTATGCAATATAACAAAAGTGGTAACAGATCACTCCACCAGAGCTACATTCCTATATGCGAATTCTCATTGAAACAGCTGATGACCCCTCAAACGGCCAGACAAATATGGTTATAGAATTTAGACATGTCAGGATCTTATCCCACTTTTTGTACTATCTAGGTAACTTACTAGGGTAATTTTAATTGGACTTCACAAAAAACTTTTAATTGCAGCAACAAAGTAACCAGAATTTAATTAACTTTATCAAACTTAAGTTCAGAACAGCCTTTTAAACGTCATTAAAATAAGAATTACCATGGTGAATAGCACATAAAAAAGTCCCACCTTTTATTTTTAACAGTAACGACGCTAACATTTTAATATAATTAACAATCGAGGTGTCACTAAAGTGCCCGAAGTATCATTTGAAACAGGATGAAAGCGACTAAGCAACACGCCCGGACGTCATTCGTACGTGTACCACGCATCGTGAGCAATTAAAACTGAATAAGGAATTACAGGTAAATTTGTTAGTTTTGAAGATAACATTTATCACAGAGTTCATGAACCAGTATATACAAATTAATTGAATCAATTAATGAATAAAAGACGTAGAAAGCAAGAGTTTCAAATGGACAAAGGATGGAAACTGAGGTTTAAGGACCCTGTTCGGGGTGATGTTCAGCCATGTGATCTGCAAATCTGATAGGACAATGAAAATGAGAGGCAAATGTGCAACCGTTAAAATTATTATTAGTTATTTGATAATTATGACAAATTTGTAAATTAACATTGTAACTGGGGTAAATGTAACGATAACAATATAATTATAATAATTGTTGTAATAACACTTTGATTACTTTACAATCATTACAAAGAGACTCACTTCTTGTGCCAATCCTCAGCCACAGTGTCCCTCTGACAAGAGGCCGTGTAAGCCAACTTGTACAACACCTTGACAACAACAACAGTATTGTAACAGTAACATACAACTTATTATTTAAACAATGGCAACAGCAATAATAATAACAAAAACATAAAATGATAAATACAAATATAAATGATGACAATAATAACATTAATAATAATAATAATGAAAATAATAATAGCAATAACAAATATTATAATCAGTGAATGAGTGAATTAATTAATTATAAATGATTAACTTCACAATTCAACTAGCAACATTATTGATAATCATAATAAAAACATCTAACATGGATGCAATCATATCATCATGGCCATCACTATAATCATCATCATCATCATCAGCATCATCGTCATAACTCACCAGGAAGATGAAGATGTGGAGGAAGAGGGTGTAAAAGAAGAACACCATCCTTGCTTTCTTGTTGGTCATGATGAAACGTCCCTGAGTGATGATGATGATGACGATGATGAAGGTGATAATGATGGGGATGACGATAATAAATGCAATGATAACTATCTTGATCTGAGTCGAGACCACGATGATGGTGATAATAATAATGACAAGGACAACCATGATGATGATGATGATGATGGTGATAAAGATAACATAAATAAGTCTTAAGTAACAATAATGATGATCTTAGTCAAGACTTTTAGTTGTAATCATCATCATCGTCATCAACATACCATTCCCAAGGTGATCTTGTCGTAAGGCTTAAGATCCATGTATCTCTTGTGCCTCTCCTTCTGATTGAAAGAGTTGAATGGGTCGAGTCGTTGATCGTACTGCGACGAATACCTCGAGTCCATGTCATCAGCAGCCATGCTGGACTGATGGGTGTCGTATCAAGTGAGTGAGTGATCATTCGAATTGCAACCAACCAACAATAAAGTCAATCACCACATTAATCAATCAGTCGGTCAATCAATCCATCTAACAGACTTTTAAATTTCTTTACAAACAAGTCAATTGTAATTGCTTTAATGAATAACCATCGCTATCACCAACATGATCATGATCGTCATCGCCATCACCACCGTCATCATCATCATCACCACCACCGTCATCATCATCACCACCACCACCATCATCATCATTAACATCAAGAAATTCAACCTTTCCCTTGGAATAACCCTGGAGAAACTTGATCTTTTCATAGAGCTTCAGGTTGTCAGACCTGAGTTTGTCCATCTCGTTTTGAAGAAGTTGAATCTGCTGTTGCTGGGCGATGTTCACCTTCAGGGTAAGAGGAGACAAAATCAATCAAACAGAAATTGGAAATGGACAGTTGAACACATCGCAAAATGCTCACACTCTCCAGTTCTTGTGCTCTCAAGCGGAACCTCTCCCTCTGATTCTGAATGATGGGGAGGAGGCCGTCCGTGGCCGACTTCACGGTTTCTGGGTGGAGAAAACCGGCTGCCATGGAAAATTGCTATTAATCTTAATAATTATTGATAATTATAATCACATAATAACCATCCACAGTGATAATAATGTGGCAAACAATAATTGAACAATAAGACATCAATTTAGAGCATGTCAAGACTCACATGTTCTGCTGGTTTCGCTGACAAGGCTGGCCATAATCTCTGCACTCTGATTGGTTGGAGTGACGCACTCCCCCTTTGAATGAAAATCATCGGGCAATTTGTATTTGTATTCACCAGGAGAAGGATTTATTAACGACAATTATTAACAATTCTGTTCGTTAATGCGATGTGATGATAGGCGGGTGTAATTATTTGATCTTACAAGCTCCTTATCTGATGCAGGAACTTAACACTATTCTGCCAACCTGCCACATTGACTTTCAACCACATTCAATCGAATTCAAAGCTATACCAACAAACAATCGATGAAAATAACAATCCAATGTGCTGTCAAAACAAACAAGACAATCGATGCAACATTTCCACTTTCCAAAATGATCGTTTTTCAATCAAAATCAACGTGCAACCGACTCAACTTCGACCAACAATCTCCGATCCCTCACCTCCGCATCTCCCCTGAACATGACAGAGAGGGCGTTGACACTCCTCAGGTCCTCTTCCAACTGGACTATGAGTAGTTTCTGCTCTTGGAGGGTTGACATTGCTTCGTTGTTTTGCTCTTGCAGGTTTTGGAGTCTGCCTGGAAAGAAGATTGATTGATTCTCTGGCCTGGTCAATTGATAGGTTGATCAAGCGATCCATTGCAAAACAGGGTCAATTGATGAAAGACTCAATCAAATTCATTAATCCCTATTAATAATATTGATTTAAAATAAGTTTATATGTTAAACAATAATCAGGAATATTTGGCAATGTCCCTGACTTAAATTATATATTTATGTTATATTTATATTATTAGTGTTATATATATATTTATATAATTATATTTATTATATATTTTTATTATATTATAATGTTCATTCGACTGAAATAAATTCAATTATTAATTTATTCGATGTTAAAGTCGAGCAACCTTTGAGGTCGGAGTTGGAGCACTTCAGGGTCGTGTTTTCTGACTGGAGCAACCTGTTCTTCTCCAGGAGCAGAGTCTCGAGACTCTTCGACTCGGACGAGGGATCCGATTGGTTGTCGTTGGAGGGGGACAGACAGGAGAACTCCAGAGATTTGAGAACACTTGATCAGGAATAAAGGGGAAGGTGAAGGATATTTCTTAACATCATCATCATCATCATCATAATTGCCTTGAATGCTTTAGTTTCAATGACTTGATGATGCAATTCCAGAAAAACAAAGTCTAAGCAGCTGCCATCACCATAAAGACATTGCATCATTATAGCACAATGCAAAAGTTTTGTATAATAACATTAGAACTTGAAATACATAATATTATGATTTTTAATAATTCAGAATAAATCATAACCATCTTCAATTTCATATCAACATCCTCACTTCAATTCTCTCTTGACTTCATCGTAGTCAGACTGGGCGTTCAATCTCTGCTCCAATTGGGTGCACGTCTTGCTCCGATTGGTCAGCTCCTCTTCAAGGCGGGACATCTGGGAGGAGTTCGAGTCCCTCAGCTTGTTTACTATTTGTTGGAGTCGTTGGACGTCCTCCACCAACTGGCTGACCTGGATAGGACAACGTTCATATCAGTAATTACGATCCAGATATCATTAACCAAGAATTCACAGAATGTTAATAAAAAATTACAAAATAAGAAAATTGTTGACCAGGACAGGAATGACATTTCCAATAGCTTATTTTTATCAACTATAATTAAAATGGTCAACTAATACTACAAAAGCTAACAAGCTCTTATTAACTAGAAACTAAAAGAGGCAAACAAACACCAATCAAAATGCTTTCACCTCCTTCTCTTTAGCCATCAGTTCCACTTCGAGACTCGACCTCTTGAGGATGTCGATGGCCTGCTCCATGTTTTCTGCTCGTCCCCCGTCAGACGACATTCTGCCCCCGGTCGCATGCGGACTCCTGAGGTCCTTGATCTCCTGCTGGAGCTGTTCCAGGGCTTTCTCGGCAGAGATGGCTCGCTGGGTGGAGGATTACGATGTTTTATTACTTATATTGTAAGTATGTTAAAATTAAATGAGCATAGTTAATGTTCTAAATTAACTATCATTGTGTGGCTCTATATAAATTAATATTGTAATATTTATTAAATTGTTCCCTTCCCTCGGATACCTCGTTGGCTCTTTCGAGATCAGCCGCCAGTAGCTCCACCTCGTCAGACTTGGCGTTCATCGTCTCGTCGTGCCTGGCTTTCGTGTCGAACAATTCTGATTGGACAGCATTAAGAGCTGAAAATATGAATTGTTAAGCAAAATTTACTTTAAAATAAATTAACAACTTCAACAATAACAAATAACAAAATAGCTGGATAATTTTAAGATCACATTCCTGTTTGAAATGTAAAACACTGACCAATAAGAGTCAAGTGTATAGGCCAGTCATACTTGACCATTAACCTGTTTGGAGGGAATTAGCCTTAAGTTCAGCCTCTCCCAACTTCTTAGCGAGTTCTGTTTGTCTCTCGAGCAACTGCTGTTCCCTTTCTGCAAAGGATTTCTGGATCTCCCTCTCTTTCTCATTGGTTCTTGACTTTTGGGTAACAAACATTGCCAATAATTTGGTTTGACAGAATGATCATCATCACCATCATTATCATCATTGCCATCACCATCATTATCATCATCACCTGTACAGTCAACTCAATTTTCTCTTCAAGTTCTTTCAGTTTCTCCTTCAATTGCTTCACAGTCACCTCTGAAACGGAGAAATGATTATCCATCTATCCAAATTGCCAAACCATCCATATGTCTGCCCATCCATCCACGCCATAGTTGACCTGACCTAACCTTGATTCTTGACCTCAGCGAACTCGTTCTTGTACTCCTCCAGTCGATCCTTTAGCTGTTTGTTGAAGATCTCAAGCTCCTGGAGCTTTTGGGTCTTCTTCTGGAGTTGGGTGGCAAACTCCAAGGCAGGGGTGGGATCTGAGGAGGAGCCAGAGTGAGGTCATGAGAATACTGACCAATAGGATTTAGGTGGTTAAAATTAAATTAGGATGGCTTGTTTTGATACATCTTTGTCAAAATCTATTTATCTGAGATGATAATATCATTTATTCAATTCGATTAATAATGTTCAAAAGCACTTTTAACTACCATTCATCCATCTTTTCCCCCACTTATATTTCCACCCGCTTCGTCCCTCCGAACTTACCCGGAAGTTCGATGATCCTTTTGTAGATGTTGAGGAATGCCGTCTCACTGCACTTGCTCCTCTTGGAGAGGGCATCAATTTCAGCCTGGAAACTTTTCAGGAGTGGGGCGACCATCTTTCTCAGTTCCTATTTTGAGAGAACGTATGCACATGAATTAATGATGCAATAATAAACAAGGATTATTCAAGTATCACCATAGCAGATTACAAAGCTGTAAATTATGAAACAAATTCACTCTCACTGAAAGATGCAAATATTGATTACAAACTTTCAAGTTTTAAAGTTATTTTGTAAAGTTAATAGAATTTAAGTCATCATTTGAGTTTAAAAAAATATTCTAACATCCGGTGTTGTCTTTCTGAACTCTCTGCTCAACTCAACAAGCTTTTTTCTCGATGCCTCGCTCTCATCTTGGCGGATACCAATGTCAGCAGCATCGTTGTCCAGCTCTTTCTGTTGTTTCAAACAAAGAAAATGTTCATTTAGAAAAAGAGATTAAATTGTAAAGCAAATGCCTATTGTTTATTATCATTAAAAGCATTTACAAACGAATATCTCTTGGTCAAAAAGAAACATCTCAAAATTTAGTTGTTGAATCAAAACAATTTCTGTAATTTCAAACCATCAGTTTCAACTAGCCTGCAATTCAGACAAACTGAAGTTTCTCCAGTAGTCAAACATGGCACTTAGATTGGAAGACATTGTCAATGTCTACGCAGTTCCCAAAGAAGAATAGAAATACTTCGATTATTATCCAGATTGATCAAGATCCAAAACAAATGTAAGTATGTGTGAATCTGATCAAGACAGTCGTGGTATTCAAACTTTCAAATTAGTTATTATGTCGCGAAGAACCGACATACGCAAACAGTTCGAAATTTGGCTTAAAAGTTGGACGAATGTTGAAGCTCAGGTAATCTGTTAAGAAATCTTTTGATTCTAATGCTCCTTTAAAAACATAATTATTTTTTTAACTTTATAATTTAATTAAGAATTAAACTGAATTTATATAATTTAAAGTTTCATGAAGACTTTGAACAAGCTTTGCACATTCTTAAGTTTATTGTTTTTCATTTCTGTTTCAATATTTTAATTAATTTAATTTGCGGAGTTGTCATTTGAAAACTTCGAAAGAATTTCTTGTTTTGCTGTCCAGCAGGATATCGTCTGCCCCGAGTTGCTAAACGATGCGAATCAATGAGTTGTTATTTTGAAAACAAATGGCAACTAATAATATCGATTAATTGCTCTCAAATAACGGTTTTCCATATGATGCACTAAACCAAAAAGCATCCAACCGAAACCTCTTGGTATTATTTCCTTTCCAGGGACGTCATTTCAGCATTTTCCAGAGGGGGGCACCCTCGCAAAGCATGAGGAGAGGACCTCTTTTTGCGTCTGGTATAAAGTCAGGAGGAAAGTTGCCCCCACGTCCAAATTACGTCCCCAATTTACACACTCAAAGTAATAGCATTTGAACTATGCTTGATGTAATATTTCGTTAATTAATCCTAGGTCACCATCGCTGTTCGCGGAGATGTCATAAATCACAGCATTCTTGCGTGATTAGTGATTCAATAAACCGATTACATTTTCAGGTATTTTTATTCAGAAATTGGACAATTATGTACAATATGGACTTAAAAGTGAATTATCAATGAAAAGATTAGTTGGCACATCAGGGACGAGGGACGTCAATTTAGTATTTTACAACGGGGGGGCAAAACCTTGCACAGCTTGATGAGATGACCTTCCTTGTTTTGGGTCTGGTCTAAAGTCAGGACGCAGCGGCTTCCCAAATTACGCGCGTGATGGCACATGATTCAGTTCTTTTCTTGATCAGGTTGAGCTTGGCCTTTGTTATTCTGGAAGAATTCTGATCGGTGTCCTGTTGGAAACTTGAATTACTACCATTTTTAAAGAATTTACAAGAATTTCACGAGTTTATAAGCAACCAAAAATATATAATTACTTATAATAATAAATAGCATGAGCACAATTTTATTTCCTCAGAAAAAAATGTCATTAATAAAGTCGGCGATGAAAGTTAAAAAGATTGAATAAACATGATAAGATTATTCGTTACTCAGAGTCTCTGCTATCTCGAAATTATGATAATAAAATCAAAGATAACCACGACATTAACGATGCGGATAATCAGGAGACGATGAAGAGAGTGGGAGTAGCCCAGGGAACGTCCGAATCACCCCATTCGTGCAGGTTGTGATGAGGCTTATTAACCTTTCCATCTCAACGCCACTGAATAAGGTAACACGGCATTCGTTTAAGAATGCGTTTGTTTCTTTCCAGACTTTTCCATGCTTTTCACGATCCTGAAGTGCAATCCATTATGCAGAAACTAATAGAATTCTTTTTCTTTTCAAAGAACTGCATCAGCTACGTTTACTACACATAGTAAGCTCCCAAATATTCGATACGGTTTCACAAAACTGAAAGCTGGGTGTTCACATGACCATTAACTATTAATATTAATAATTAACGGTTATTAATTAGCCGCCGCCAATGCTGATTAGAAATCGACTGAGCGGGCTCGACAATCACGGCGACCGACTACCATCGACCACATCGTGTCCATCGCTTGTGCACCTTCCCGTCCCTTTAAATAGTCGCACGGTGCAGTAAATTTTGCAGGTGCCATAAAGGGGTTGACTGGTTGGTTGTTTTCAATCACCAGTACCAGGAGAACTACGTTTATTTCCTTGTTTGTAATCGTTAGTGTGTTTGATAATTGGATCCGCAAATGACTTCATTCTCCTTGAGTTTTGAGTTTATTATTTTATGTTTATTGTGTGATAATGAAGGCTTTTATTTAGATTAACATTAGTTCAAACTGTCCTATTTCGAGACAAAAAATCTGTTTCTTATAATTAATTTATTAATTTAAAAGGAAATTTTAATTTATTAATGAACTCGAAATCTTTGTTCTCCTTATTTTTCAACATCCCTAGCAACAGGTGTAAAACGTACCCACGCTAGTCCTACATCACGTGTTCATCCGTCGCCATGGGAACCGAAGAAACGCCGAATCAAATCGATTTAAACTGGAAAACAATCAATTTCGTCCAATCATAGATGGAGCTCGGAATACTTCTCCAGTGGAAAAATGATTTCCCATGCGATCGTCTCGTTCGCAACAGGTCGGCTCTAACAGGCCCATCATCATCATTTTTATCGGCATCGTCGTCATCGTCATCATCATCATCGCCGTCTCCACCCTCATTACCATCATCACGAGTTGATTAATAGCCGAATAGATCGAATCTAGATCTTTTTTTTCTCAATTTCACCATCACCTCATCCATTGACCGACGATTTCAATCCGCTTTTAATTGGTCTACAAGGAAATGACTGGAAGAATTGCACCTCCATTGTTTACACCGGTGCTGAGATCCGGTATCCCGGATCGATCGCTTGGGAATAGAAACTGGAGTGAATCCTCAGGGGTGGAAAAAGCTTTCCAGTTTCATCTGAGACGTGGCTTTCATGTGATGTGGAAAGACCTGGAGTATGTTTGATTACTTGGCTGTTTTGTAATACCTTATTACCTGAGTGAGTCGTTTATAAAGGTTGATGTGCTGTTATGACACCAAGTAGTTTGCTTGTTTGAAGTAGGTTATTTTTATTGAAAATCCATTTTATTCTATTTTATTATAATATAAAAGAATTTTCATTAACGTTATTTATTTATATTAATAAACATTTTCATGTGTTAGGTCATCCGTTGAATTTGTATTATTTTTGTAGTAAAAAAATTAAAATTTGTAAATTATATATGTTTTTAAATTGTTTTTACCAAGTTCACAATTCAGGATAATCAAAACACAAAATCAATTTCATCAATTTTATGTAAAACAAGGAAAATACAATTTCTATGTGTCTTATTTCTGGCGTCTGATTTAAGGCAGACAAGGCAATCATTGATTACCCTTTCATTGTTGACTTTGGATCATCGGCCCAGCTTTCAACTGATCGCTACTCAAATTTAATCCTTGCATCTGTTACTCTGATGGACGTAATAATTACGAATAAATATTTAAAAAAACACGAACTTTAATGATGTCGAAGTATGAGAACATTTGTAGCTGGAAGTTCAAAACGGTTTGGAAACCACCTGGTTCACTGCACAACAGAGGAAAATGATGGATGGAGTCAGGTGAAAATCTTATTTGTGACGAAAATGATGAGAAAAAAGTTAAAGTGACCAATCCTAAGAAATTTATTATAGTCCGCAGTTATGAAAATAATAACCCAATTAAATGTAGTTATTTAAAGAAACAAATGCAATTATTAACAATTGGAAACAATTAAATGTCATCTTTGTGCACTTATATTTATTGGAAGGAAACCTAAATGTAAAGCTGCTAGGATTTCACTATTTTAAGGCACAATATTTTTATATAAATACCGAATAAATATTGATTAACTGACCTGATTAACATAAATGCTACGTAATATTACTTTCACTCAAAATAATGAGCGGCCGAATAATTTTAAATAATTAATAATAAGCAGATATCATTTTATACCTATATAAAAAGATTAAATAAAATTCTTAATTGAGCGAGAAATCAGAAGAGAATGAAACTTTCAAGCTTTCGCGATTGCTCAAAATTAAAATTCACAAAACAAATTCAACAACAGCAAAACGACTTTAACAATAAAAAGTTGACAGCATAAAACTTGCCTCACGAGAACATTGAACGATTGATTTGCAATGGAAAAATCAATCAACAAAACAGAATCAATCATAATATGAGTATTAAATAAACGAAAAATCAATCAATAAAACAGAATCAATCATAATATGAGCATTAAATAAACGAAAAATCAATCAACAAAACAGAATCAATCGTAATATGAGTATTAAATAAACGAAAAATCAATCAACAAAACAGAATCAATCATAATATGAGTATTAAATAAACGAAAAATCAATCAACAAAACAGAATCAATCATAATATGAGCATTAAATAAACGAAAAATCAATCAATAAAACAGAATCAATCGTAATATGAGTATTAAATAAACGAAAAATCAATCAACAAAACAGAATCAATCATAATATGAGCATTAAATAAACGAAAAATCAATCAACAAAACAGAATCAATCATAATATGAGCATTAAATAAACGAAAAATCAATCAACAAAACAGAATCAATCATAATATGAGTATTAAATAAACGAAAAATCAATCAACAAAACAGAATCAATCATAATATGAGTATTAAATAAAAGAAAAATCAATCAATAAAACAGAATCAATCATAATATGAGTATTAAATAAACGAAAAATCAATCAATAAAACAGAATCAATCGTAATATGAGTATTAAATAAACGAAAAATCAATCAACAAAACAGAATCAATCATAATATGAGCATTAAATAAACGAAAAAATCAATCAACAAAACAGAATCAATCATAATATGAGTATTAAATAAACGAAAAATCAATCAACAAAACAGAATCAATCATAATATGAGCATTAAATAAACGAAAAATCAATCAATAAAACAGAATCAATCGTAATATGAGTATTAAATAAACGAAAAATCAATCAACAAAACAGAATCAATCATAATATGAGCATTAAATAAACGAAAAATCAATCAACAAAACAGAATCAATCATAATATGAGCATTAAATAAACGAAAAATCAATCAACAAAACAGAATCAATCATAATATGAGTATTAAATAAACGAAAAATCAATCAACAAAACAGAATCAATCATAATATGAGTATTAAATAAACGAAAAATCAATCAACAAAACAGAATCCATCATAATATGAGTATTAAATAAAAGAAAACCGAGCTCCAACAAAAAACTGACTTCCGACAACATTTTCACGAAAAACTCAAAAAACAGACTCTACTTTGGAATACAAATGTCAAGAGAAAGGCGCCAACTGCCACCAACTGGAGCGTGCAACTGCTTCTAAAGGCAACAGAAGAGGATAAATATCCCATGGTGTACTTGCAGTTTAACCACATTCTGCCAATGTCCCGTGGATAATCTGGATCGACGACCATGTTTTTGTCATCAAACTTGAAAAACTGAGTTCCCTTGAAGAAATAGGTCGAACCTGGACAGTTTGAAATGTTTTTTGAAAAAAAAAAAGAAATCATCAATATTTATTAAATATTTTTTTCTTATAATTTAACAGCAATCGTCGATAATTCATGTGCATACTCAGCCTCTTTCCTGTATGATAAACATTAGGAATACACACAGTATAATAAAATAATAATCCATAATTATAATCATTTTATAATCACCATCTTCGCCTGTAAAAGCAGCATCTACTGGCACAGGTATTCCTTGCCAAATGTCGAAGTTCTTTGGGTAGCCTCGTTCTACCCTTAACTCTCTGGTGGTATTATCCAAACGCCAGTAAATGTTGTTACTGAATAAATACGTCCTGTCATTGAGACCCCAGTTCAGTGCAGCGTCTATTTTCTTGACCTCATTTGGTAAGCCCAGTCGAGTCAGAGGGTAACCTTCTGGAGGCGTGCTGTGCAAGTACCTTTCCCTCAAGACCCAATATCTGTCACCTTGAGGGAAAAAAAATTGTCCACGTATTTCGTAATAGGTCAAACATGATTAATTGATTAAAAATTAAAAACGTGATTACTGATTTCAAAATATTTAATATTCGCTTGCAATGTTTATTGTCATAATCATTCAGGTAATGATGAAATTGTCCACCTACCACTAAAGAACAAGATCAGATCGTCTTTTGGAATAATGGTAACGGCATCGATGCGCTTCAAGTTTTTTGGCAGAGCGTCCCAGAAACTGGAAGTCTTTATTGGCACATTTCCCATCAAGTCTCCGTACCTGTTAAATCTCCAGAACCACTGAAATGTCAATATATATGTTGCTTGGAGTTCTCTTATGAAACCATAAAGTTATTGTTAAGTTTTCAGCCAAATATAATGTTCCTTCCTCTCATGATTTTGGTCAATTAATCAATATTTTATTTCTGCAGCCAACGATCTACTTGCTTTTCCTTTGAAGGCGAACACTTCTCCTCTGACACTGGACACAGCATCGATGTCAGTGTTGCATGGATTTGGGGGATCATCTTTGCCTGGTCTCGGGGTGGGTGGAGGTCTAGGGGGAGGAGTCGGGCGACGGGTGGTCGTTGTGGGTAGAGTTTTGATTTTTGGTATCCATACAGGCACCTGGCCACTTTTTGGAGGTCCTGAAAAGAATCTAGAATTGTTTAACAGTTAATGGCTCGTGTTGCTCATAATTATTGTTGTTATATATTTGTCTACAAGCTATTAATAATTTGTTTATATATAACAATTCCATTTTACTTATCATACAGAATTTTGTAAAATGAAAATATAATATATTATAATTTTAACTTTCAATGCAATAATATAAAATCATATTTCAATATTTTCTTTTCAGATAATACATTTTAATTGGGGATAATAATTCGTTAATAGTCATTAGGGTTAATTAAATTATATTTGCATACTTTCTCAAACGATTGTCGGATACTATGGACTAGTTCTGGAAATTCTAACCATAGATAGTTTGGATGGCTACCACGTCATCGTAGCTGAGTCTCAGATCGGGAGTATATCCTTTGTACCAAGGATACATGAGTGCTTCTTCCTTTTCTGAGTGGCGGATTCCTAAACTGTGTCCAAACTCGTGTGCAGCAACAGAGAACAGGTCGGTGGCTGAGAAGTTCACATTTTTTGGTCCCGATTAATCCGATTAATCGGCAATTGATTGGTTAAATATAAATTATTTATTCATACTTCCTTCTGCTCCTATATTTCCCCAAGTCTCGTCATCGTCAAAATGGGCATCGCCCCCGATTCCTTGTCCTGGAGGAAAGGCATGGGCCAGGGTGCCTCCTAAAAATATTGGATTCTTTAAGAGTAGAGTCTCAGCATAATAGCGACTTATATTCGCTACAAATTAAAATCTGGTATGTATAATAACAATACTGTAAATTTGTTATATACCATATGTAAATACTACTTGTTAAATACTAATATATTGTTAAAACTAATGCACATGTATTTATTATGACAGTAATTATAACGTTAGCTTAACTGACCTAAAGCTTGTCCCATGTGCCAAGCGAGTTAATTATTGCTTATTATTGTTATTATTATTATTATTATTATTATTATTATTATTATTATTATTATTATTATTATTATTATTATTATTATTTATTATTATTATTATTATTATTATTATTATTATTATTATATTATTATTATTATTATTATTATTATTATTATTATTATTATTAGACGTCTAAAAAAATTAACTATTACTATTATTATGGATAGATGGTTGGGTAGATGCATTGATGGATAACTAGATAATATTATTGCTGTAATCACCACCCCCTACCTTCTCCGTCAAAGGGATATCCATCCCTATGGTCGGATCTCGCGAAAGAGATGATGATGTCTGCCTTGGCGTCAGGATGGACCTCCACGAATTCAAGGTCAGAGACTTCCTTCCAGATGTTGAAAGCTCTGTGGAAATCTGCCCTCTGCCGGCCATGATCGTAATCTTTGGAGTATCCTTCGATCCTGTGTATTGGAAATTAGTTATTTGCCTTAACTATCATCGTTTTTTATTATTAAAATTTTTATCTTACTGATGTTATTGAGATAATTATAATTTATATTCCAGCGTCATTCTTCTCTACTGAACAGAAAAAATAAGTTTAAAAAATGATCACGGAGTTGTGACTCGCAATAATCAGAAACGACCGGAATCTCAGAATTTCATAATAACAATTATAGAATGATAAAAATCATTATCCTGAATTAAAGTTAGTGATGCATTTGCAATGTTTCTCAGCTTTATATTTGGCACTTATCACAATCCAGCTATGTCCTGTCAAAGCTCCTTCAAGGTTGCTGATAATACCGTAATAATTATGGCCGATTACTTCTCTACAAAAGATAGCGACATAATTACATTGTTGCACAAAACAAGCATAATTATCATCAAACACTGAATCACTACGTTTAACTATATCCGCTATAGACAAATAACAGCAGCAGCAGCAACAGCAATAATAATAATAATAATAATAATAATAATAATAATAATAATATAATAATATAATAATAATAATAATAATAATAATAATAATAATAATAATAATAATAATAATAATAATAATAATAATAATAATAATAATAATAATAATAATAATAATAATAATAATAATAATAATAATAATAAAACAACAGCTTAATCAACCTATGTTTGCGAAATTAATGGTAATTGGACAAAACTACAACAAATAACGATTACTACAAAAATGAAAAATATGAAAAAGAAAATAAAATACAAATAAATAAATATAATAATTATTATTATTATTCAATATCTAAACAACTAAAACAAACCACATAATCAAATATTCATCATTAAACATAAAAACACATAAGTCAAGCGGGGACGTATTCGAAGAAATAAACAGATGGCGGAAATAAATATAATTCAATTCTCTATGGCAATGACGATGACGATGATGATGACGGTGACAGCTACGATGATGACTAACTTGAAAGTGATGGTCTTCGAATTCCACTTCGACTCACTGATGCGGAACGACAACGGACCGTTGGGATCCACGCCGATCAGACTGTCTCCGACTCCACACCTGTTAACATCGTCATCGTCGTCACTATCATCCTCTCATTCCGTCAATAAAATACTATGGTAAGCCTCGAGACCTCGCCTTCATCATGAGCTCCATCAACTTTGGATCTCTGATGTCACCTGTTTGTGGCAGACCAGCCATCCTCTGGAGATTCTTAACGGCCCTCTTGATTTCTTTGGCTGACCTCATCGCACCCGTTTCCTGATTAGAACGAGACAGGTAGCCATACTCGGCCAGATAATCCTGGATTGAAAGTAAACGCGATTATTATTAATAAACAAGCTTGTTAAGGATTTGGCGTCATAAATCTGGACTTCATTATCCAACCTAAAATAGCCATCAGGATATTAGAAAATAAAATTAACATTAAAATAAAAAATAAATTAATAATATTAAATAAATATGATAAACATATAGTATAATAATAAAATAAGCTTAATACTTATTATTGGAATTGTTACAACTGAAATCTAACAATTGGATCGGCAAACTTTGTGACAGCCCTGTCAGAATTTTTGGTCAAAGGTGCACCCTGGACTTGAATTTCACGGAACAAAATGACGAAGATAAGATACACCCAACACAATTCTTTTCTCAAATCGGCCATGTTAAATCAAAAAATAAACAAATGCCTTTCAAGAATCGTCTGCTTCTTAAGATCAAAGATATTCTGTTTAAATTTCGAACAGAAATAAAAATTATGAAGTTATTAATTTACACTCGATATTAAGACCCGGACTTCCAATGGTTCATTCATAGGCAAGTTCTTATAACGAATATCTCAGTCATGAACGACGCACCATCGGTAATTACTGTACATCGTACTGAACGTATTATTATTATTATTATTATTATTATATTATTATTATTATTATTATTATTATTATTATTATTATTATTATTATTATTATTATTATTATTATTATTATTATTATTATTATTTATTATTATTATTATTATTATTATTATTATTATTATTACTAATAATTTAACATTAATAGTTTCTATAACTATTATTATTGTTATTATTATTAAAACCGCTTAACCACAACTGCTTCGTTAGTGTCGTCGGATATTAATCATTTTCTGAGTGACGAAAGCTTACATAATTGATAACTTAGAAGAATCATGTTATTATTATGACTTCATTATTAATAACCGGTTTCTCTAATTAACTAATGGTTGTATGAATTGCAGTCCATCTATGGTCAGAACCATATTAAAATTGCACGCTTCATAACCGAGTAAATTACACATGAAACATTTATTTTCTAAACATCTGATAGCTATGCTAAATATGCGCCAAAATGTAACAGTAACTCGTCATGGATAATTATTTATTTATTAAATCAATCATTTGATGCAATTTGGCAGATGATCTGTTAATGTTACATTATGGTATTAGAAATAAATATCATCTTTAAATGTTCTAAGACGCAGATAAAACACCAGTCCAACTAGCAGATGATCCTATTAATAGTTCCTTATAGTGCTGGATTAAGCCGGCGGCTGGCCATGGGCCCACTTGGAAGGGAGGCCCTATTCTAATGCCCCTTATTGTACATACCACAACACCACATACTAGTAACCTAATATATAAATAATATACTTTTAGTTAGGAAATACTGAAGGGGACTATTCTTCCAACGAGTTGTACTTCTCAAATTTATTTATATAGATACATTCACTTATAATAATTTAATTTTTCATGAAAAAGAAAATTATAATATAACCATGTAAATGTGGCTAAAATCAGAGAATGAATGAAGTTATAACAATTATGATTATAGTCCAAATACTTTTCTACTGTGGCAAAGTCGCTGATGATGTCACTGAAGTCTAATTCTCGCAGTACAACCGTCTCGATGCTCATGGTAGCCAAACTTACAAGTCGAGCCTGCTTCATTGATGTTCGTAATCGGTTTTCAAATAATTTGATTTTTGAGAATGAGCGCTCGCCACTGCAGTTTGATACCATAAAAATAAGGCATATTCGTAGAGCAATCTCAATGTTTTGGAAAGTGTCCTATACACCCATATTTATGTACTGAAAATGCTGATAGCTTCTGTGAAAGCGTTGACGAATGCTACAAACTGTCAGTTTATCAATAAATGTAATGTCCAAGTCATAAGACCCGACGATTAGCTCTGCCGCGGCCTTAAGCTCGTCTGGTGACAGTTCTTTCAGATGGCTAAAAATGCTAAATTGGCCTGATATCTCTTTATCTGCTTGCAGACGTTGGATTTGAAAGAATCGATAAACTAATCAATAACAGGTAAGAAACTTTCTGTTCTTATTTGTCGGAAGGGCTTAATTGTACTTCTTCCGGCTGGCCTTAATCTAGCGGGTTAAGAAGCACGCTGCGGCGTTTGTGGCGAATTTCCGTCGCCATAATCTGTAGAACCAGACGTTTGAGAATCAATGATGAATCAACATGTTTCAACACCTCACTCAAAAGTTGATGCAGCTGCGTTGAAATTGTGCGAACGGCTTCTCAAGGAAGTCAAAAAATTGTACAACACTCGAGCAGTATATATATATATATATATATATATTTACAGCATTTTTCCCAATCGCGTTTAAAAAATGTGATGTACAAATAATCTAGGTCACATGACTGTTCTCTCTCACTTTGGCTTGTAGACCATTGTACTTGCTACTCATAGCAGATGAATATTTTTTTGAAGTATTTGCAACATTGCCGTTATTGCCTCGACAGTTTCCCAGGTCTAGGTCATGTATCTTCAGAAATTCTCTCAAGGCGTTGAACATCTCTTGAGCGCCATGGCCTTTGTTTGTCATGAATGTTACAAAGCGTTCCACTGGGCCATCTTTCTCAATGTATCTCAATAAAAACTATAAAATCAAATTAAAAAGGTGCAAATGAACTTTAAAGTAGGTTTCTATGGTATATAAGCAGGAGACTTTTAAGAAATTTCCTTTTTTTAAATTTTATTATTGAAAGTTTAGTGATTGGTAGAGCTAAACCTTTTTTCGAAAATGAGAAGGGGAAGATTGAGGCCTTCAAGAATGCCAAATAATCAAGATCGAGGATTGCTAAAGAGCTCAACAGGTTTATACATGTTATTTCTAATTATATGACAAAATATGTTTTGAAATAATAACGTTTTTGGGCATCGCTAAAACATTTTGAGATTTTTTACTAATGTTTGAAAATAATACTGTACCAAATTTAAAACTTTATTTTGTTCCAGCAAGGAATCCTCAGAGAAGTGACCTCTTCGTCTTCAAGCGTTTCGGCGTTGATCTGACGCTCTCTGGGGTTGGGCCGCACCCGGTGATCAGCCGGGTGTCCCTGCTGGGTCGTTCCTATCCGCCACCAAACAACCAACAATTCTTGTAATTCTTTCCTACCGCTTTTCGCTCTTCGTTCACAAATACCGACGAAATGAGAATCGACCTCCCGTTGCCTGTCTTATATATATATTTAGCTGAATGTATGTAGCATATCAATCGATGCGCTATACCAAATGCCAACTTGAAACCTAACTCTTCAATGGACTCATTTGTCAAAGACTACACGTTTTGAAAACGTATCATACAACCCACTTCGTATAAATATGATCGAAAGTCTATATTGATGGGAGGCAATAATTAACAGGCAATATCAAACACAAAATGAAATCGAAAATGGAAATCAAACATTTGCAAAAAACACAATATTTGTTAACAATAATAATAACAAAAATAATTAAATCTTAACTATAATTCTTGCAAAAGAACGTTATTTTAGCGTTTTCAACAGAATTCATGGCAGTACAAGTTTAGAACAAAAAAGGCAAGAGTAAGCACCCCAGGTGCTAACAAATGTAGACTGTTTCCAGATGCATTGGAGGAGACGACTCTAAATGGCATGTTGTACTCGCAGTTCAACCACATCCTGCCGATGTCCTGCGGATATCTTGGATCGACGGTCATGTTTTTGTCGTCAAACTTGTAAATTTGAGTTCCCTTGAAGAAATAGGTCGAACCTGAACATTTGGAAAATAATTGTGTCAAAATCTATTTATTATTATTATTATTATTATTATTATTCAAGGTCAAGTGTTTATTTAATTTTAAATTCTTCTATAGTTTGACCAAAAGGCTATCAGAAATGGTTGTATTGCATTATTATTGTGTGAAATCTAAGTAACATGTATTTCACATTAATTACTTATTTTATTTTTAGTACAAACTGGTAGTAGTACCATCCGCTAAATTCCCTAAAGCAGCATCTATTGGCACAGGTATTCCTTGCCAAATGTCGAAGGCTTTTGGGTAGCCTTGTTCTATCCTTAACTCCCTGGTAGTGTTGTCCAAACGCCAGTAATCGTAACCAGTGAACAGATAGGTCCTGTCATTGAAACGCCAAGTCAGTGCAGCGTCTATCTTTGTGAGATAAGCGGGCAATCCCAGTCGAGTTAAATGGTGACCATGGGGAGGGGTATCGTATAAGTCCGTGGCTTTCAACGTCCAGTACCTGTCACCTATTTTGTGAAGTGTATAATTCAAATGTAAAAAGATAGTGTTACCTTTCAGCTGTACATAATATAATATTGTAATGCGATAAAAGATGATCAAGCCTAATTCAGTCGAACCCAGTTATGTCGCCAGCCAGGGGTTTGCCAAAAAGCGTCGAGATAACCGATGATCGGGATATCCGAAAATTGAGATGGCGGCTGTATATCAACATGTGATTGAAATTTTTTATGTATATAATGTGCATAACTAAATAAGAATGTTAGATGCACGTGTTTTTGGTGAATTGTTTACACAACGACAAATGATGTTTGATATTATTAACAGCAATATGTACATACATGTTTGTAAACAACAGAAGACATTTTTTGCATCCATCCATGTTAGCAGCAGCTAAGCACTTTAATTCGGTCTTTCAGCTTGTTTCCACCGTGACAAGCCTCCCCTTGAAACGCCATAGTCTTGTTTGAAAGGCATTTCCAAAGCATCCCATCAGCATTAAAAATGATCCGACTCTCATAGGTACCAAAAATAATGAGCATTTCAGTGTTCAACTACGAATCCACCTGCTCCTGACGAACCGCAGCGTTCTTTCCATAAATTGATGCCACTGCTCTTATTCAGTTGCTATGACACGAAATATGTGTGTGTCACACTCTTCACCTGGTAGCCACGAAAAATGTTGAGAAAGCAGAACTTGAATCAAGCCTAGTCAAAAATATTTGTGCGCTATACAACGCTGCCATCATCAGCTTATTCAGTTCGGAAGGATTGATTGAAACATCAAGAAGGAACAGACTATACGATTTGATGTTTCAGAAACTTTTGCTTTTAGAAGTTAATAAAGGCTTTGACAAAGTTGAAAAAGTTCGTGCGCTTTTTGGCCAGCTTGCAGTTTACCTGAATGGGTTACGTGCCTGCACACGGCGGTAATGGCAACAGTCGTAATGTGTCGTGTTCGAAACCCAGCCTGCACTGCCGCCGCGCCCCTGGGAAAGAGCGCTATATATATATATTTATAGCTGACGCTATGCATATGGCGCTATATAAATGAAGTTACAATTACAAAGTGATTTGATTTTGACGATTTTTGAAATACTTCTACAGATGAACCTGATTTTAAGATGTAACCATGTGCATGAGCATGATTTCGATTTCAAATCATTTTTTGTCTGGTGATCTTGATTTTGATTTCAAATCACTCCTAACGTGATTTTACCCATCACTGATTGTAAGGAAGTTTTTGTTCGCGACTTTGTGAATCATTAGAGAACTGCATCGTCGACACCTTTGTGCTCAGCCATTGTAAGTTTTATCCTTGCTGGTATTCTCATACATTTGCATTATCAGATCGGCCTTCTTTTTCCATCCTGAAATGGTGTTTGATGGAATGCCATGCTGACGACTAAGGTCTGCCAGTTTTGTTCCTTTTACTGGCTGCAATATGATTCCATACTTTTTCTGTATTGACTGATTGACCAGTTTTCTCTTAACGCCTCCTGACATTTTTAGAACGATAAAAATAAACAGAATAGCTAAAATAGCGTGTTATCCCTCAGATAAAATCAACAAGGGTTCGTTGAAATAAAAGAATCAACATAACCGATGAGAAAATGCTACAACAACGTGAGAATTTGGCGGTTTCACTTCAAAAGCCTCGACTTAATAGGGTTGGCAAGTTAACCGGGGTCGAGATAAGTAGGTTCCACTTCATTATGAAAACTAACAAAATAACGCTAATTTATACAACATTCATCCTGAGCTGTTATCTAAATACAACTAATCAATTAAAATGCATCTTTAAATTCGACCCACCACTAAAGTACACGGTGAGATCCAGTCTAAAAATGTAAGTAGCTGCATCAATCCTTTCAAGATTTTCTGGTAAAACACCCCAGAAAGAGGACGTTTTTATTGGCCGACCCCCCATCAATGTTCCTTGGGTGCTGAACCTCCAGAACCACTGAAACGTTGAATAAATAGGTCAACTTTTAAATAATTCATCCTAAACCGATCTAATTATCAAGTTTTCCTCTGATGTGTAATAATGTATAATAATCTATTTGTGAAACCACCATTGAAATAAATCTCAACAATATCAACATGTCTTCCATGTCTACACTGTAAGCACTAATGAACACCTTCTATACTTGCTGTAAAACCGATCTAATTTTGGCCCTAATTTGGTCAACACCTTAACTAGCAATCATCTTCTTGCTAATGGGTCTTTGATCCTTATAATTTCATGGTATCATTATTATTATAACTAAACCAATATCGATCCAGCCCTCTATGGGTGCTTCTAGTGATGCCATTTATGAATTGAGCTATCAATGATATTTTACGATTTATAGTACAAACCAGTCATTGTTCACCTTTCCTTTGAAAGCGAACACCTCTCCTCTAGCGCTTGCCACAGCATCGATATCAGTATTGCAAGGATTTGGGGCTTCGTCTGTGCCTGGCCTAGGAGGGAGTGGGATCTCTCTGGGAGGAGGAGTAGGAGGGCGAGTGGTTATTGTGGGCAGGGATGTTGCAATTACTGGCGGATGAAGGGGATCTTGAACTCTTCTGGGAGGTCCTAATAACAAATTACGAATAGTTTGTTTTTAATTATTTATGAACACTATCTCAACCGACTATCCGAAGGGAATCATTTCTGTCAACGTTCTTACCGTAGAGAATTTGGATGGCTGCCACATCATCGTAGTGGAGTTTGAAGTTTTCAGAATATGCTTTATACCACGGAAACATGATAGCATCGCTAACTTCTGAATGCTGAATGCCCAAACTGTGTCCAAACTCGTGTGCCGCAGCTGTGTAGAGGCTGATGGCTGAGAATATCAAAACATTTGCATAATATATTTAATAAAAATTCATTAATATGCTTAATGCATATTATAAACTTAAAATATATCTTACCTCCTGTTTCTCTTAAGGCTTCCGCTTGGGATCCGGTAAATTTACCGCCGGAAAATTCATCAACGGAACATTTATCCCGGAATATTCAACTCCAGAAAATTCATCCCCCGGAAAAGTCTTTGCCAGAAAATTCATTTCCGAAAATTTCATCGTCCAAAAATTGTTATTTGGTATAAAAATTCAATACTAGCGTCCTACATAGAGTTGTCCAAGGCTGAAAACCGGCTTTGGTAGGTAGATACAAAGTTTTTTGAATGTTTGACCCTGAGATTTATCGTAGAAAAAGCTAAACCGAGAAGAGACTGTTTACATTTGAGTGCGGATAAGTGGTATCCGCTATATTAAAACTGATTCCATGTTAGCTGATTCTATCGCTCTTACTTCAATTACATTGGGCTGCAATCGTGTGACTGTGAGCCAAGTTATATTACAGAGACCCTTAATAATAATAAGTGTAATAAGTATCTGAGTAGCATGATAACAGCGCCAATCTTCAGTCTGAGTTTGTTAGGTGGCATTGAGAGAAAATCGAAAATGACAATGCCTGATCAAAACAGCCCGGCGACAAAAACGAGACAAACATAGAACTCATCAAAACAGCTCAATATACGATTCCGCGTAGATAATCGAGAGGTTCTATGTTGAACGGGCAACCACCTATTCTCAAATTTTTTGGGCGACGAAATTTCCGGGGAATGAATTTTCCGGAGATGAATATTCCGGGATGAATGTTCCGTCGTTTAATTTTCCGGCGGTGAAGTTACTATAACCCCTTTCGCTTTGGTACGGCTCCGTTAGGAGTTCAAAACCTAGCCGCTCGCAAGAGTTTCTATAACTAATAAACTAACTAATATTTAATATAAAATATTACTAACTTCCTGGTTCTCCCATCTGGCTCCATGGTTCGTCGTCATCGAAATGGACATCGCCACCAATATAATTTCCGGGAGGGTAAGCGTGGGCAAGAGTGCCTCCTGAATGTTATTAATATTAATAATATAATTATTATGCTTTTAATTTGGTCCGGTTATTGTCGTGGTTGGGTCTCCGAGACCACCAGACATATCTCCTTGATTCGCTATAAATAAGATGATTTATAGCTCGCGGGTACATTTCAGTAGATATCCATTAATTGTTTAAGCTAGAACATGCTATTCTTAGATTCCAAGCGAAGGTGACTTAGAATAATCCTTATTATGTTAAGGACAATTAGTTTAATCATCTGGTTTTGCGTGGATTGACCTTTTTTTGTGAATTCTGATTGGATGACATTTTGTTAGAATTGCTAGTTAAATCGACTTTGTATAAATAGAGACTCGATGAGAGCTGATTATGACGGTTTCTACGGTTTTAGTATAAGATTTTTATTGTGTAAATAAAGTTTTAGTTCCAATTCCTTGTTTCTGATGAAGAACTTGAGGTAGGTGGTGGCAGCATTACTACCTGTTACGGACTTCGAGTCTTCGGACGATAGTTATAATTATCACCACGCTGTATCAACACGGTCAAAAAACAACCGTATTTTTTTATATTATAATATATATTTTGTAATCGATATTTTAATCGCGAAAAGCAAAACTAATGCTTGTAATAACAAAGACCTCACCTTGACCGTCAAAGGGATATCCATCCCTATGGTCCCACCTCTCGAAAGACAGGAGGATATCTGCATACTCGTGAGGGTGGACCTCCACGAATTCAAGATCGGCGACTTCCTTCCAGATGTTGAAAGCTTTGTGGAAGTCTGACCTTTGTTGCTCGTGGTCGTAGGCTCTGGAATATCCTACGATCCTGTCTCGTAGAAATTGATGACGACCTCAATGTGAAAAAGAATCTAATAATTATGTTATGGAATGGTATAGATACTTGGAATTAATTAATTAATTAATTAATAGTAATAATAACGCTGATGGTGATGATGACAACGACATTCGATGGTGGTGATGATAATGACAGCTACTCACTTAAATGTAATGGCCTTCTTATTATCCCATCTGGTAGGGGCGAGATTGAAAGCCAACGGGGCATTTGGGTCGGTACGGATCCTGTTATCTCCCATCCCACATCTGTTTATCATCATCAGGTGTAATTATAGTCTTCCATTAGATATTTAATGAAAAGATTAATTAATCATACTTTCAATTATTTACAAACAAATGCATCCCATTACTAAGTCCAAAGAATTACATGTTAATGCACTCAAGCATCAATTCATCTTGTATTTATTTCTAAATCATAAAAAGTATCTTGATACCGCGGTTGGCTCATTATCTCTTTCAACTTTGGATCGTCGAGATCGCCAGTTTGCGGCAGACCAGCCATCCTCTGGAGGTTCCTGACAGCTTGCACGATTTCGTCACCCGACCTCAACTCACCTGTTTCTATATTTGAGCGCGACAGGTAACCATATTTTGTTAGGTAACCCTGGTTTTGGGATAATATAGGCATAATTCAAATAAATTGTGAACGCTTAAAAAATATCATTTGTTATATATTTTACATAAGTTACTATTCTTGCACGGTTATTACACAGAAATTAGTAGAATTGTTAAAGAAAAATTAGTGGAATTGGAACAAAGAAATCTCACGAATGGGTCATCCGCGTCCCTTGCAATTCTCAGATATCCGGTCAGCGGTGCACCATGGATTTTGAGAGAATCGAAAAAAATGAAGAAAACAACACTGAACATCCACAGTCTGGGTTGATTCGTAAATGGCTTTAGTCTGATCAACTTTAGCGTTGATTGAGAATAATAGATCAAATATTGAACATGAGCCTCTGATACTATGTACATGGAAAATGTACTACGTACTTACAAAATTATTATTATTATTATTATTATTAATATTAATATTATTATTATTTAATAATAGCAAAACACATTGCAACATCAGTAGCCTAAGGCTTTGTTCTTACTATCTCGCGTTACGCGTTCTTTGATGTCCTGCTTGTAATTCATAATTATGATTCGTAATATCAAACCTTTGCATTTGTTGTTACTTGTAGTTAATAGCGATTATAAATATTTTTTCAATACAAGGATATAGGTGGATTAGACCAATTAGGCATGAAGTAATTTTTAAACATGATTGGTCGTCCTGTTTCAAGCATCTTTGAAATGAAATTAAGAACCTCATTTAGTTAGAAAGATCCTTTGGATGTATGCGACTGAATGTGTCGAAACTTGCTAATGCTTGAAGATTATACGAACAATATTTACAAAGCGAAGATTAAGAACTGAATAAGTTTATCAAACAACTTCTATCCTCATCTGTTATGAATTTCTCTCCTCAAGGTCGCAATCCATTTTAAAACTCAGCTCGAAAAATGTGTCAGCTTATCAGCCAATCATGACGCGCCACGAAGTTATGGCGTCTGGCGCTGTTCGGCTACACTTGCCACCGCAGTTAAATGAGGCCAGCATGACCGCCGGAAAAAAATTTCATTAGATTTTATAACTTACGTTTGTTACAACTTATTAGCTTTTGCTTCCGTACTCCGCATTGAAAATTTCATGATTAGTTAGGCTGACCATTTCAGAGTAATAAGGTAATCATTTCGTGTTTTAGTTAGAAGAATATATTCTCACACAACATTTAAAATGACATTAAACGTACTTTTGTGACTGGAATATTTTAAGATTGTATGTGAAATTAACATTTAAAACAAAGCAAAGGAAAAACAAAGGACATTTCAAAACATGTAACGACAAACCGAAGTAGAGGCGACACATCTGGCTTATTTGATATTATGTCATACAGCTTTTGGTTATAAATATAAAATAAATATTTTTATTCTATAATCGTTCTCACATGCAGAGCGGTAGAAAAAGTCAGTACAACTCTTATCTGATCCTAGTTCCATATAATATAATATCAAACGCAAAATGAAACATAACAAAATGCATAATAATAACAAAAAAACAAAATATAAATTAAGTCTTGGCAGAATGAATAGAATTTTATCAGCATCTTCAAAGGAACTCATGCAGTTCAACTTTGGAATAAAATTGTCAAGAGGAAGACCCCAAGTGCTAACAACTGGTGCCAACAACTGTTACTGGTGACAGTGGCAGCAGAGGTTTGCAATTCCAAGGTGTACTTGCAGTTCAACCACATCCTGCCAATGTCTTGAGGATATCTTGGATCGACGACCATCTTCTTGTCATCAAACTTGAAAAATTGAGTTCCCTTGAAGAAGTATGTCGAACCTGGACATTTAGAATAACTTTTGATCAAAACATTTTTCAATGGCTGTTTTATTAAGTTTAGTTACTATTGGACTATAAAGCTATTAACAATGGTTATGTTATTATATGCAATCGAACTAACAACTTTTTAACATTTATCACTTAATTACACTTATAACTTAATTAATAACAATGTTGAATTAGGTTTTGTTATTACAAACTTGTAGTACCGTCTACGTCCTTGAAAGCAGCATCTATTGGCACTGGTATTCCTTGCCAAATGTCGAAGGCTTTTGGATAGCCTGATTCTACTTTTAAGTCAAGTGTGGTGTTGTCCAAACGCCAATAATCGTAACCAGTGAAGAGATAAGTCCTGTCATTGAGACCCCAGGTCAGAGCAGCGTCTATCTTCTTGACATCAGAAGGCAATCCCAGTCGAGTCAGAGGATAACCTTGAGAGGGGGTACCGCCGGATAATGTTCTGCCCTTCAACATCCAGTATTTGTCACCTAGTAGGATAGTTTATAATTCATTTTATACAATATCGTTACACATAAAAACTGAAAATATTGTAATATTACTATGCGGTATCTAATGAGCAAAAGTATTACTAATTAAAATTATAACATATTACTAATTGCTATGTTAATGTAATATTTATCAGCTACTAATTAATTAAAATGCATTCATAAATTCCACTGACCACTAAAGAACAAGATGAGATCTTTTGCTGGAATAAAAGTAACAGCGTCAATCCTATCTAGATTTTTGGGCAAAACGTCCCAGAAGTATGAAGTTTTTATTGGTTGACCCCCCATCAAAGCTCCATGCCTGTTAAACCTCCAGAACCACTGAAAAGTCAAATAAATAGGTAAACTTTCAAATAGAATAGCCTAAACCAATCAAGTTGTCAAACATGTTTTAGTAAAAATTTAATCACAGTTCAATAAAACCTGTTCAATATCAACATGCCAACCAATATCCTAATACTAAACCGTAATGAATATATTTTCAACCAATTATGCAAACGATATAATTTTAGCCCTATATGGGTCAACAACCCAGCCATCAATCATCTTTCTTTTAATAAGCCTTTGATAAATCGTGGATCAAATGATCAACAAAGCTATTAAATATGTTTATAATTATTACCAATAAAGCTAGTAAAGCCAGGAACCGACGTTACGCAGACCTCCTCAAAGGTAAGAATAAGGATGTATTGTGACATTAAATCACAAAGAAAAAAATCTATCAATTATCATTTTCTAGTAGGATATCATAAAAGGTAGCATTTGCATTCTGGTTCACATCACATACAAAAGCTGACTCCTGGTGGTGATAGAGGAACCAATCACTACTGATTAATTTGGCCAATGATTTTGGGAATACTCCAAACCCAGGACTATTACCCTATTAGCTCAACAAATATCAATATGTGAGCCTCGTATCTATGGGTGCGTTTAATTTTGATTGATGCCAGTCGCGAAGTGTCAGCTACCAATCGTATTTTAGGATTTGGAGTACAAACCAGTCATTGCTCACCTTTCCTTTGAAAGCAAACACCTCTCCTCTAACGCTGGACACAGCATCGATATCAGTGTTGCAAGGATTCGGGGGTTCGTCTGTTCCTGGCTTAGAAGTGGGTGGGGGTCTTGGAGAAGGGGTCGGACGACGGGTGGTTGTTGAGGGTAGGGATGTTGCAACTATTGGCGGTTTATGGGGATCTTGAGTTTTTTTTGGAGGTCCTAATAATGAATTATGAAAAGTTAATTTGCTTGTTCAAACATCATTAATTATGCACATTATCTTAAATGATGATATGATAAAGTAAATTATTTCTCGCTGTTCTCACCGTAGAGGGTTTGGATGGCTACCACATCATCGTAGCTGAGTCTCAGGTCGGGAGTATATCCTTTGTACCAAGGATACATGAGTGCATCTCTAACGTCTGAATGGTAAATTCCCAAACTGTGTCCAAACTCGTGTGCAGCCACTATATAGAGGTCTGTCGCTGAGAAGATCAAAAGATCGATTTAATTTCATAAATAACTTACCTAACTATTCATTACTAACTTACATAATCATTCATTAATATGATTGCTTAATGTAAAATATATCTTACTTCCTTCTGTTCCTCTGGTACCCCATGGTTCGTCTTCATCAAAATGGGCGTCACCACCACGTTCTGGTCCGGGAGGGAAGGCGTGGGCCAGGGTGCCTCCTGAATAATAATAATAAAAATAATAATAATAATACAATGATTTATTAATTTTTATTAGTTAAATAATTATTTAATAATATTATGGTGTTAATTTGGCTTTGTTCTGGTATAATTATCGCTGCTGTATTAAAGCAGCCAAGAAAACATATTTTTGTCCATAATGGGTAACTATGGATTCGTAAATGAATAATATAAAGAATAATTATTATGATATGTTTATTTATATGATAAGTTTCTTTGTATTACAATACTTATTACTTAGCTACACAAATATTATGATGTTTTAATCGCAAATTCATTTGTCAACAAAGACCTCACCTTGACCGTCAAAGGGATATCCATCCCTGTGGTCGTACCTCCCGAAAGAGATGAGGATGTCTGCCTTCTCGTGAGGATGGACCTCCACGAACTCAAGATCAGCTGATTCCTTCCAGATGTTAAAAGCTCTGTGGAAGTCTGCTCTTTGTTGCTCGCGATCGTAGTCAACGGAATATCCTTCTATCCTGTGTCATCGAAAGTTGTTATTATGGTCAATGTTGCTATTATTTATTATTATTATTTATCAATATGATTATTAGTAGTAGTAGTACTTTTAATGTTATTTTCTTTTTAATCAAATTGATTAGAAACAGATGCCACCATGACTTGGATTTCCACAATCTCATCGAATTAAAATTGAATTTGGCGATGATGATTCATATTAATGTGACACAACGGGTCAGGTCGCACGTCATTATAATGATTACGTCATATGAATACATACTAATAGGAATAATAGTAATATAATATAATAATAATAACAATATACTTTTATATTCAGACATAAATTAGTCACTATAATTACACAAATTATGATGAATTCAATTTTTCAACAAGGAAAATAATAAAGACAAATGCATCTTAAAAGGGAGCGTCAGAAATCCTTAATTGCCGATTAAGAGCAGACGACTTCCTTATCAGTAAATAACGTGCCATAATACATAATAACAAGGAGGCAGACACAGAGAGACATCGACAGGGATAAAATGAGCGAGGAACTGACGAATAGAAACCAGTGTAAGTGGATTTCGATCATTTCTCAGACTAATTGGCATCGTAGAAGAATGTCCTTGATGGAAGATGGAATGGCAAAGTGTTGCAGATGACACATACAATACTTTATCATGCTGATACTCTCATGGTGTCTTTGGTCGGGATGGTGGTGATGGTGATGATGATAATTGAGGAGATGGTGATGATGGCCACGATGGTGATGGTAATGACTCACTTGAATGTGATGACCTTCTTGTCCCATTTGAAATCACTGATATGGAATGACGACGGGGCATTTGGGTCCTTGCCGACTCTGTTGTCTCCTATTCCACACCTATCATCATCATCATATTATTATTAATATAACATTAGTCATTCTTAGTATATTTATTTATTGTCTATTATTATTATTATTATTATTATTATTATTATTATTATTATTATTATAATTATTATTATCATGGACAATAGTCATCGTCATCGTTTAATTATTTAATGAAAACCCCTCCTGATGGTTCATCTCTACTCGTTATCTCAATACAAAAATTGACTTGTTTTCCTCACAAGATTCAATAAAAAGGTTCAATGAAGTCATTAAATTTGTATATATTGTTTTTATCGTTATTAATATAATTATTATTACCAATAAGTTTTCATCGATGGGCTAATTAACAATTACTTAACAAGTAACAGATTCGTAAGTCGCTAAATCTAGTGAATTATAAGTTACTGCATTCGTGCATGAATGCATTCCACATTTATCTCTATCATCATTTATCATAAAAAGACCTCACCTCGGCTGTTTCATCAACTCTTTCAACTTCGGATCGTCAATGTCACCATTTTGCGGCAGACCAGCCATTCTCTGCATGTTCTTGACAGCTTTCACGATTTCGTCGTTTGACCTCAACTCACCTGTTTCTTGATTGGCACGCGACAGGTAGCCATATTCAGTCAGGAAATCCTGATTTGGAGACACGCATAATCCAATTAAATTGAGCAACATTTTTTTTAACATTCGTAATTCATACTTCAATCTAGTATTGAAATTACAATGTAATAAAACTAATGTAAAGAAATTCTCACAATTGGATTATCGGCTCCTCTTGGAATTCTTAAACTTTTTGACAACGACGCACCATGGATTTCGAGAGTGGCAAACAAAATGACTAAAATAACAGCACTGCACATTCCTATTCTCAAAGCGGCCATGTTTTATCGCAAAAGTAAACAAATGTCTCTCAGACGATCAGGCTAGTCTGGGTCGATTCGGCTTTAGTTTTAATTGAATATTTAATTGAATTGAATATCGTTAGAAATTAAAAGGTTGAATATTGAGCACGTAAGCTAGCAGCCGCGTTCTCCCAAAACTCGGTCCTTACCGTCTCGAGTTACGAGGGTTCTTTTATACCCGTGTCGCCCGCTTGTGATTCACGATAGCTCACGACATTCGCGATACGAAATATTTCATTAGTTGTCGCTTGTTTTGGAAACGTTCTATGAATGAGGATGCGAGTGAATTCGCCTAATTATTTAAGAAGTGTTTGAACTTGGTGGTCATCCTGTATCGAACACCTTTGAAGTGAAGTTATTAACTTCATTTAGTCGGAAAGATCCTTTTCATGTATATGAGAGTAGTTAGTTATTTAATAAATGGTTGCTTGGGTGATTGGATGGATGAATGAATGGATGAATTATTTGATGATTGGTTGAAAGGGTTGATTTTCAGGATGAGTCACCGATTGTTTTGACAGACCGATGATTAAAATTTCCGATTCATGTTCAGGTGTACACTGCCATCTCGTGTCTCTTTCGACAATTTTCAACTTTTTCAAATATTTTAATAAAAATAAAAATTTCACTAAACTTTGAACTTTGCACTGGTAATTTTAATTTTAACAGAAATACACCCCATTAAATTGGTCAGTCACGGACTTAGTCGTGTTTCTGCAACTGCCAACAAAAAACCCTTGATTCCAGAACCACAAAATTTTGAAAATTTTAGTCGCTATGGTTAACGAGTCAGCTAGAATCACGATAATTACGTAAATTTTTAATTGACAGCTTAATCATAACTAGGTGAGTATTCTAATGAGAGCTTTCCTACGGTTTTAATCCGCACAGGTACGAACAATGTTCATAGAAGGTAGATGAACTAACACAACCTCTTTGTGTAACATCGTTTGAAACAAAATGCACCAGTTGCACTTTCGACCTTTCTAAAATAGACCTTCTATGCCACTGACTAGCGAACTGCTAGGTAAGCGTTTTGTTCTAAGTTTCAGTTAGGAATGTGCATAATTTTAGGATCGAGATTTTAATCAAATACGCACTTTGTGCATTTTACAAATTTACTAATTACTGTTTGAGTTTGTTCAGAAATTGATATTGAAATAATAGTAATTATATTTTATTAATTTTATTATTTTTATTATTATTAATTTTATTATTATGATTATTACTACAATGTTATTATTATTGTTATTGTTATTGTTATTGTTGTTGTTGTTGTTGTTGTTGTTGTTGTCGTTGTCGTTGTCGTTGTCGTTGTCGCTGTCGCTGTCGCTATCGCTATCGCTATCATTATCATTATCATTATCATTATCATTATTATTATTATTATTATTATTGGTTGAATGAATGGATGAATTATTTATTGAATGGTTGAATGGGTTGATTTTCAGGATAAGTCATATTATTATTATTATTATTATATTAATATAATAATAATGTAATATAATATTAATAATAATATTCATGCATTAATAATATAATAATGTTTTAATTTTAATATTATTATTATTAATAACATTATTATTAAGACAATAATAATAATAATCTGATGTATACTAATTACGCAATGTATGTGTTGTGGCCAACATTTAAGCAACATAAGAAGCCGCCATCCAATCATCTGATTCCCGAGAAAAGCAAATGTGTTTGCAAATGTCATTTCGATGACTTTTACTGGAAAAGTGCTTTCATGGTGGTCCATGATGATGACTGGTTTCGAAAAACGTTCTTAAATAAAACGAAAAAAGGAAATAATAACAGAAAGACATATTGTATATATATATAAAGATACCTCCGTTCATCAATCCATCCATCCATAAACTCATTCAAACATCCATTTACCCACCAATCCAAGTAAACATTTATTCATCGTTCGTCGACTGACGTCCTATCGCCACGTTAGCCATGACGCACCCACTTCACGTCTAATTCATCGCCAATTCACGACCATTTCATTTTGGGGGGGGTAGCGCGTTTGCTAGATTCTAACTAATCTGATCATCTAGTTGGTTAATTGAATCAAACCCTCCTTCAAATAAACAATAAATGTTATTGCAAAACATTACTTCGACGTCAGAGTAATTAATCTGTGATCGTTTAGACTCATTCTCAGACGTCAAGAGACTTTTTATTAGTGTATATCAGTTTTTTATGGCAGGTTTTTTGGCGTCAATTAGTTTCCTAACATCAAAGTGCGTAGGAATGGAAATCCATTATTATAATGATTGTTCTTGCTATTATTATTATTATTATGATTATTATTATTATTATTATTATTATTAGTATTATTATTATTATTATTATTATTATTATTATTAATTATTATTATTATTATTATTATTATATTATATTATTATTATTATTATTATTATTATTATTATTATTATTATTATTATTATTATTATATTATTATTATTATTATATTATTATTATTATTATTATTATTATATTATATTATTATTATTATTATTATTATTATTATTATTATTATTATTATTATTATTATTATTAGTATTATTATTATTATTATTATGATTATTATTATTATTAATTATTATTATTATTTATTATTATTATTATTATTATTATTATTCTTATTATTATTATTATTATTAGTATTATTATTATTATTATTATTATTAATTATTATTATTATTATTATTATTATTTATTATTATTATTATCATGATTGTTCTTGCTATTATTATTATTATTATATTATTATTATATTATTATTATTATCATGATTGTTCTTGCTATTATTATTATTATTATTATTATTATTATTATTTATTATTATTATTATTATTATTATTAATTATTCATTTTAAAATTAATATGTATCCTGTCCCACCTAATCAACCTGACATCAAATAAATGATGGATACTCAGGTTCAGAAACTGCGCAACTGATCATCACTTGCACATCATCCTTGCCGATGGTTGGTTGGTAGTTTATTAACGTCCACTTCTTCATAATTAGATGATTTTAGTTATGCAACAAACTTTAATCAAATAAATAAATTAGATGATTGGGACGACCACACACTCAGCCTTGCCGAAACAATTTCGATAAGCGAAACATTTACATTTTACATTTATTTATCGAATATTTTACGTGCTCGATGTAATCCCGAAGGGATGTAAAGTTACGGCAAAACGTCAAAGCGAAACGTCAACCATTATCAGTTGCCATTGTGACATGAAAACTACGGTTAGGGGGTTATCTTCAGAGCACCAGTTACTGCCTCGCCCAGGGGCATCAGAACAATGGCTGCAATCCTAGATAGATGGGTACCATGAACAGAAGAATGGCCATATGACACCTACCTGTCATCAATAAAGTGGTTGTTATATGCAGAAGGATGTTAAATGATGAGTCTTAAATATTTGCTCCTTGTGAAGTACTTAATAGCCAATGATACGGATGCTAGTAATCTAAACGTCAGCACTAATGCCATTAACCCAAGTACCATAGCGTGGTTACCTTTACTTTTTACACACTTACCCTTTTTTTTTGTCTCACGAGTGTTTTGCTGCCATCAATTGTTTACATTTATTTATTTATAATATTTAAATATAAAACTAATTTAGCAAACTTAATGCAAGTGAAAATTAAAAAAAAAGAGTATTTTGAAAGTTTGAATAAGTTCGCTAGAGGGCAAATAAATAAATAAATTAATTAATTAATCTAACAACGATATTAATAAAAGGTGAAACAATTTGACAATAATTAATTATTATACCTCTTAAAAGTAAGCTAAACTTTTAAAACTTTTAAAAACACCTCGAATGAAAACGTCATATGCCTTTAAGTAGATTGTCGTTTATTGGACCTGTAGCTCTGGTTTCTCCTCATCTGGCGCGTAAATCTTTCGCCTTTTACTAAAGATTTCCGTGGGGAGGAACAACACAATGAGTGTTCGATGAATTTCTTGCAGCCCCCGAAAGGGGGCAGGTTGGAAGCAATGTTAAAGGTGTGATTGGGGCGAGGTGCTCTGTGGGATGGATGGTTTTTGCAGGGATGCTGGGCATCGTACATATTTGAACATTGTTTTGTGGTGTTGATGATGGGCTTTTTCTGGGTGCCGTAAATGTTGCCGTCTATGTTTATTATATGTGTGTAATTTCTTTATAAACCAGCATGGTATGACCGTAATTAGATTTTTATTTTGATAAGTTCGCCAGAGGGCAAAAACAAAATAATTGAGCAATGTAAATAACATAAGCTTAAAATACTTACGGTTAAATACACTAGGAATTATTATGACACCAATATTTTGTAATAACACCATCAACATGTAATTACATAAAATAATATGTTTAAATAAGATGAAACACCTTGTTCGAAAAAGGCAAATGTCTTTAAGTAGGATGACAAAACTGACACCGTTAGCTCTGGTTTCTCCTCATCTGGCGCGTAAATCTTTCGCCTTTTACTAAAGATTTCCGTGGGGAGGAACAACACAATGAGTGTTCGATGAATTTCTTGCAGCCCCCTTTCGGGGGCAGGTTGGAAGCAACGTTAAAGGTGTGATTAGGGCGAGGTGCTCTGTGGGATGGATGGTTTTTGCAGGGATGCATCGTACATATTTGAACATTGTTTTGTGGTGTTGATGATGGGCTTTTTCTGGGTGCCGTAAATGTTGCCGTCTATGTTTATTATATGTGTGTAATTTCTTTATAAACCAGCATGGTATGACCGTAATTAGATTTTTATTTTGATAAGTTCGCCAGAGGGCAAAAACAAAATAATTGAGCAATGTAAATAACATAAGCTTAAAATACTTACGGTTAAATACACTAGGAATTATTATGACACCAATATTTTGTAATAACACCATCAACATGTAATTACATAAAATAATATGTTTAAATAAGATGAAACACCTTGTTCGAAAAAGGCAAATGTCTTTAAGTAGGATGACAAAACTGACACCGTTAGCTCTGGTTTCTCCTCATCTGGCGCGTAAATCTTTCGCCTTTTACTAAAGATTTCCGTGGGGAGGAACAACACAATGAGTGTTCGATGAATTTCTTGCAGCCTCCGAAAGGGGGCAGGTAGAAAGAAATGTTAAAGGTGTGGTCGGGGCGGGGTGCTCTGTTGGATTTTTGGTTTTTGCAGAACGGCTGAACAGCATACATCAGGGGTACTCAAACTTTTTTGGCCGGGGTCCACATTACGTAATTTTCAGATAGGTGGCGGTCCACAAGGGTCAAAGTCATGCGGACCGGGGGGGTAAAGTAAAAAGTAATGAATTAATAATAAAATGCTGTCAGACTTTTTATTTAGAGTGATGCATGGAACTGCTTGTCCTTCATGACTTCTATGATATTTGGAGAATAGCTAGTAATTGCAATTCTCAAACAATTTCCAAGATGTACATCAGTTAATTGACTTCGATTTTTAAACTTGATAATGTTCATAGTTGAAAATGATGATTCACAGGTGTAAGTTGATCCAAATATTGTCAGAACTGATAAAGCCAATTTCTTGGAGCAAGGGTATTGACCCTCAATTACAAACTTAGACCAGAATTCAGAATTTTTTAACTTTTTAAATTTATTTTTTTGGAAATAATTGGAGGTCCACTTAAAAGCTATCGGCGGTCCGGATTGTGGACCGCGGTCCGCAGTTTGAGTACCCCTGGCATACATGATTGATGGTTGGTTGATGGTAGTAGGCTTTTGCCGTCTATGTTTAATAACACAATGAGTGTTCGATGAATTTATTGCAACCCCCGAAAGGGGCAGGAAGAAAGCGAAGTGTAGGAGTCTTGGACCTGCGATGATAAACATATGTCCCCGGGCGCTAAGATACAGAGGCGCCAAAATGAGGCTTAATGCATCAATGGGACAGGATCGTCTCAGTGATCTTGCTCTTCTTAGTATAGACAGAGAAACGCTTGAGAAAACAGACTTTGATGACGTTATTAATCAGCTTGCAATTGTTAAATCAAGAAAAATAAATCTATTTTAGACAGTATTAGACTATTATGCATGTAAATCATCTTAGACTGTGACTGATTGGGTGAAGCATGCGCTACTATTTGTAGTACGTTTTTTCACTTTTAAATGCATGCCTTGTGCCATTAAAATTTTTATTTCAATTTCAAGTGTAGTGTAATCCAGTAAGATTAAATATATAGACATGGAAAAGGGCGCCAATTCTATAGTTTGCCCCGGGCGCAAAATACCCAGGCTAGGCCTCTGGGTTACAGTCAAGATTCGGAAACAGTCAAGCTGATCTCTTGCACCGTGTAAACCATACGTAGCTTACTATTTTCGATTATAGTAAATATTCAGTTATAGTCAAGTCAACAGCCTACAGTTTTGGACGTGACTATATCCGGAATTGACCGTATTTAGAAATTTTGTCGCTATAATAAAACCGGTAAATCGAGGTAAATGTTACTATCAAGGTTCAACATTCGTGCATACACGGTACTAAATTAAATTATAGAAATGACTTTTGCAAAGGTAAACGCTGTTCGTCATCTAATTTGAATTTATTTGTTTTACAGTTAATCAAAATGAAAGCAGTAATTTTTGGTGGTCAAACACGCAGCGAGGCGCTTTAAATTAGCCAACTCTAATCATCGGTGATCCTATTTTTTGTGAGTGTTTCATTTCATCATAATTGTGTCCTTACCTGCAACGACCGTTACACCATACAGCCTTACTCAAAGATAACCAGCCACGGTGACCCGTCAAAATAGCCCAGCGACAAAATAGCCCCGTCAAAACATCCCCGTCAATGTATCTTTATAAAAAAAATATTTATATGAGTTGATACATTAACCTGTAACTTATTTCAAATTTGATTAAATGAAATGAGTTTTATGTTTTGATGGTGCTATTTTGACGGGGCTATTTTGTCGCCGGGCTATTATGACGGGGTGCCAACCAGCCACATGCTACGTGTACAGATTTGTGTGCACTAAGCAAACTGGTGTTTCGATGGAGATTAAGCTACACAAGTTCTTAAAAACGATGTAATTATGTGGAACCGACTTTTACGACATGCAAGAGAGATGGCTACAACAAAACTTTGCGGGCTTTTCTGCGTGCAGACAGTTCAATTATACTGTTGTAATCAATCGTTCTTGCAAGTCGACCTTCCACTGCCGGCATTCCAAAGCTGGTCAGGCGTTCTTGACACATTGTCGATCTCAGAAAATTTTTAACTCGGGCCAATGTGATGAAAGATCGTTCTGCTTGAGCAACGGTAACCGGAAGCGTGCAGAAGATACGTATCATAATGACAACGTTTGGAAACAGTGTATCGATTTTCAAAGCGTGTAGACGGTTCAGCATGGCGACAGACTTATTCAACAGCATATCGACTGAATTTCTAAGAGGCCGACTGTATCCATGGAATTCCCACCAATTTCCCTTCTAGAGTAAGTGATGCATCAACTTCTACGGGCACAGCCCTGTCGTCTAGAGACGCAACAATAAACGCTTCGCTCAACACGCGCCGACTTTTCGACTGCATCAGTTATATGAGAAAATTTCATGAACGGTTAGGTTTGTAACCTAACATGTGGTACAGAAATGACGTCCAATGCCATTATATAAATTGCAAGAAGGCGTTATAAAGTGGTTGACTCGAAGTGGGCGTTTTTCCTAGTTACGACGCCATTATTAAATGACACAATAACATAACTGTTGTTATTTATTATAGCAATGGATTTGCTCTTTCAATATCGTGATAGTTTGACAAATTAAATATGTAAGATTTTTAAATCCTTTAGACCAAAAATCAATTTTAGCAGTAATCGCTAAATAGTATGTATAACTCCACAGAAATAGAAGTGATGGTAAATCAAACCTTTCCTGCTAGGGAACAACACAAATCAAATCTGTAATGATCCGTTTCGCCTAAAATGGTGTGGGCGTCCTACACCACCTTACCCTAGCGTCTCACATCAGAATACAGAGTTTATACACCCTACGTGAAATGGACTGTTCGTTCGGCAGTATATAAAAGTATTTTACAGTATGTAAAACTATGGGGCTATTAGGACATTATGTTCTGTCGATTACGGTAAACGAAGAGAAGTGCAAAAATTGACATGATCGGACCGCCCGGGCCCCCTTACAGATGCGGGCCCCCAGGCCCCCACCTGCCCCCCCCCTCTCGGCGTCACTGGACATATAGCCTGTTGTTTTAAGTTTTTTGGGGCATTAGCCTGGACGTCATCAGGGGACTTTTGCTTATGCTGCGGCTGCATATGTTGTTGTGAGTGTTGTTGGGTTATGCGTCGTGTTGTCGTATACGCTGGGTTGTTAAGTGCTTTAAAAATTCCGGGAGTTGCCCGTCATCATCATTAGTTATTAAATTTCATTTGGGTTGCTGATGAAATGGTGACTTATTTTTATCTTTCTCGTGCTCATTGGATACTGGTTAATTAATTATTAATGCCATTATTATTACTTTACACTGCCGTATTGCCTATGGTTCAGCCCAACATGAAAAATAAATTTATTAAAATTAATTGTAAGAAAAACATTCAAAGATTTTTAATTTTAAAACAAAAATATTCAAAATTTATTTTCACAATAAAAAAATTTAATGTTGTTTTTCAATTTAATGTTTAATGCTTTTCGAGAGGCAGGATTTTACTGAATTGCACTTGATTTTCTTCCCGACGTTGATGCTTGGACGAATCACTAACACCACCCCCAACATCATTATCATCATCATCTCCATCATAATTGTCATTTATACAATCACTATCAACATAACTTTTAGCATTATGCTCACCCACTTCACTATTGTCGACGTAATCATAATCGTCGTAATCATCACTATAATCACCATGATCATTATCATCATCGTCATCACTGGATGTTGAGAGTGGACTTAAGGTAGTAGTTGGTGGCGTTCTCGAGACACACCTGTGGAGTTTTTAACTCCGCACTGGATTCCGATATTTGTACCATGGATTTGAAGCTGACCAGGATCTGGAGTGCAATGAAGTTATTAATAATTTTGTATTAATATTATTATATACTATTAATAATTTAATTAAATATAGTCATTAATAATTTTATGATTTCTAATATCAATAATAATAATATCCCTTGTTATCATGCAACTCACCTGTTTGAACGATGGCCTCTTGTCTGGTTTTGGATCCCAGCACATTTCCATGAGGTCCCTGTAGTGGATGGTCGGAAAAATGGCTCTGGCGGAGTGGGAGGGGTGGAAGTCGGGTCGATATCCCCCCACAACCAGCTTTAAGACCTGAATGGGAGGTTAATCATTTTTTTATCAATAGATCGTTATTTCAGTCACGTCAGTCTCAATAATTTCAGCCACCGAAGATTAAGATTGGTTCATCGTCATCATCATCATCATCATCATCATCATCATCATCATCGATATCATCGTCATCATTATCGTCGCCGACCTCGGTTTCATCCGGGACGTCCGCAAACGGGTCCACATGGCTGGCCATCTCCCACATGACCATTCCGAACGAGTACACGTCACAAGCCGGGGTGATGACATCTCGAAGCGACTCCGTCGACGAAGGCTCTGCCAGCGACCTGAAGCTGGAGTGGGCGGATGCAGCGATAGTCGACGTAGACTGGAAGTAGTAGCCGTAGGGTTCCTCAGCCCTAGGGCTCTTTAACACCTCCGGGGATGTCCATCGTATGGTTGACGGGAAAGCACTCGTTGACTTTTCGCCTGTTGACGGTGTTGATGGGGATGATGGTGATGATGGTAATGATAATGTTGACGATGGTGGTGATGATGACGGTAGTGGTAATGATGACCACAAAGATGATTAGGATACAAATGAATGATGATGAGTCAGAGGACTCACAGAAGCAGTTCTTCTCTCCTTCGCATTGGTTCCTCAAAGTTTGGAATATCCGAGTAAAGCCGAAGTCTCCAATCTGATGATGATGATTATTATTATTATTATTATATTATAATAATTATTACTATTAATATTATAATAATTATTATAATATATTCTAATAATTATTATAATTAGAATATATTATAATAATTCTAATAATAATCATTCTAATATAATATATTATAATAATTATTAC
>JAJTWR010000021.1:3240000-3315000 GCA_021613335.1 Whitmania pigra
ATTATTGTTATTGAATAATGAATTATAATTAGTTATAATAATTATTTTTCAAATCAAATAATCAAAAATCATTGGTCCACAAGCTTCTCGAAGATCAAATTAATTAAAAAGATATTCTATTGATTGTTCAGCGATGATGATGATGACTACGACGAAGATGATGATAATGATGATGATGATGATGGCAGTAAAGGAATGACAAGCATCTTGTTCTCAAATTCATGGAAAGTTTCATGTCACTTGACTCCTTAAACCTCAACAATAACATTCATTCGTTCAATCATTGTTATTATTATTATTATTATTTTTATTATTATTATTATTTTTATTATTATTATTTTTATTATTATTATTATTTTTTATTATTATTATTATTATTATTATTATTATTATTATTGTTGTAATTATATTAGTATTATAATTATTGTTATTGTTAATTTTATTATTAGGTTTACGCTTACTTTTTGTAATGACCGAAATTATGCTCAACGTTCAATTGTCAGTCATTAGTGACTGTTTATTTACAAGCTCTTCATTCAACACCAACTAACAACTCACCTGTTCAAACCACTCAGGTCATAGTCGAACCCTTTAATGAGAGCCCTTCTGGCAGAAATTTGAATCAGAACCGTCCCCTTGTCTGATTGGCTGCTGACATTCTGATTCGCCAGTCGTTCAAAATCTTGACCTTTTCGGTGTGACCCATCCCAGCCCAACATGCCATCGGTGAGGGGTTTCAGGAGTCCACAGTCCCCGAGTTGTGACGTCATTAACAAGCAAAACAACATCAACATCGACATCAGTCTTTTAAATGATAACTCGCTAGTAGCAGTGAGGTACTTTTCAAAATATAAAATGATGTTTTCTTTAAGAAAAAAGTTTTATTTTCAATCCAGCAATGTTTCTTGTTCCGAAAGTGACGTGAGGAGAAAAAGGCAAGAGATGAGAAATTAATTTTCGAATCTCCTCTTGAAACATCGGTTTACACATGCTTTCTCGAATGCAATAAACGTCTACTTTTAATAGAATTGAAGTCGATTCATAAACATATTCACTTAAAAAAGCTGTAACAGGTCTGCTCAGGTTTCAGTAAATCATTTTGCATCTACGGCAGAAACATGTGTAGTTATACTGGTTATAGTCACATACGCATTAAAAAACAGCAGGTGCATGCGTGTGAGCGTGTCGGGTCTACTATGTTGAACGTACGTGCTGATTTTATTAGCGCATGTGAGGTATTACTATTTGAGGATGATTATGCCGTCAGTTTGCGAGCCTATAAAAGACTAAAACATGCATAAAAATGGATATTCCGGGGGAGAAATTAAAAACAATTGAACGAAATGGCGTAAAGTGCCGAAATAACTGCTTTTGTTCATTAACTTTAGGTAAATTTAAGGATCTCCCAGCAAAATGTTTGCAGCAACATTTTGTTATTTTTTGTTAAATTTATCCCAGGAAGTTGTAAAATATTGCCATAAGCCTCCTAATCCATGACAAGAAGCGATAATTCACCGAAAAACAATCGACAACGGAAATTCTCGAGAATTAATCAAGCGAGCAATTCACCGAGGAGAATTAAATCACCAGAGCAAACAAAAATAAGCGTTTACGGCGGATTCCATCTCTCAAAAACCTCACGAGTGACAGACGTCCGAATCATGAGTGTACATTCTCTTTTTACGAACTTTCTCAAAATGCGTTCATTCGTTTCGAGAACTTTAATCAAGTTATAAAACTAGTTTATAGCGTGCCACGTGTTTTTTTTTATTTTTAGAAATTAAACGATTTTTTTACTCTAACAATGTACTAGAAAACATCATAACAACTCATTGAGAGTTCTCAAAACCCATTTTTAACCTAACGTCTCGGCTTTTATCCTCAACTTGCTTTCATCGTCCGACATTGCAAAAGTCAAATTTATTCGGTAGACATTTTGTTTTCATAATTTCAAGCCATTATCAAGAAATTATAAACCAACTTCCTAACCAAACAACCCCAACCTAACCTAATCAGCAGTGTTTTCGAGTCCGAGAGAGCATGTCTAAATATAATATAAACTATAAAGGAAAAATTGATGAAGCTGCCATTATTAATATTCATGGAGTGTCTTTTTATCATAAACATTAATTAATATTCATAAATTTAAGTTCATAAACCACAATAAAATAATGTTAAGTTACGTTATGTTGTTACAAGTCAAAACAAATAAGCTCCACCCACTGTCCGCCCACTAAATGATTAAAAGCAAATTTTCGACATCGCTTATTCGACCAATAATAAAAAATTTTTAAATCAAAAAATTGACATAATAATAATATAGCAATTATCGATTGCCATTTTCTTATGCAGAGCTAGTCTCCAAGATAAATCACAACTTTGGTGTCATAAAGAGACATCAACGTGATTAATTTAATTTGTTTGCAGACATTGGCGCGATTTGACCACCTGTTTTCATCCACTTGAATGCCATATGATAACGATGATGCTCTCTTTTCAGTTGTATTTATTAAATATGTGCTTTGTATGTAAGCCACTTGATGCTCTAGTTCTACTCTCCTAATGACGTTCTTAGCAAAGGTATTCATATGCATCGTGACATGCCAAAGATTGGCATCTCGTTAACTTTCTTCAACTGGATTCTCGAATTCTGAAATCGTGTTCATCGGCACATCGGCTCGCCCCACAACTCTGTCGCCTCCATCTCCCACAAACGTCGAGAGGTACCCTCTTTCCTTTCTCTACCACTCTCAAACTCTTGGTGTTACTTTGGATTCCCACCTCACCTATAAGGAACATTCCGCCTCCATCGTTAAATCCTGCAATCACCTCATCTGGGCAATGTGGCACATCAGTCTTCTTCTGCCTTTGCACGTACTTCGTTCTCTCTGCTTTTATTTGCTTCTCCATGGCAAATCTTCCTAAGTAATACGTTATAAAGTAATACAAAACAAACTTGCAAAACTTGTTCTTCCAAACCCCACCCACAGTAACACGAACTGCCTGAAGCAATTGCACTGGTTGCCGATTTCCAGTTGTATCACCTTCATGATGTGTCATACTCTAGCGACATCCAACCCATCCTATCTCCATCAACTTATCCATCGCCGCCACGCATTTGGTTTTCGTTCATCTTCCATCATTCATCTACTACAACAACCTGTCAATAAGTTATCCCTAGTCAACAGAGGCTTCTCGTAGGATCCCCATGGTGTCTGTAAGCAGAGATCTTCGATTTCGTGTTTTTCATTCTAGAAAAAAGTTGTTCGCAACAGTAGGTGCTTCCGAACAGAGGGAACCTCCTGGCGTCCTGTGAGAGGTTGGTATACTTGTCTGATGACACATAATGGCCGTAAAAGTTCAGCAGATTATGCCTGGCGAAAGCTGTTTTCAAGTCACTGTCATTCTGAATGCCAATGAGTTCCAGCACGCATTTGCGTCCATCGAAATCATCCGCAACTTTGTAAACTAAGTCGGAGTACTCAGACAATAAATTAAGCTAAAAAAAACACCAATCATCTTTGATGTTTATTAGTCTTGAAGGACCACCGTTGCAGCTGTTTAAATTGCTAATGTTTAAACCAGTGGAATATGTCAAGAATCGGCGATTAGTTATGAAGATCGAGATAAACGATGTAAAGTGACGAATTTGGACCTCTTTTATGCTCGAGGTATTTGGTTTAAGCGACATAAAAGAATCGACATAACCTTTTGGAAATTGCCAGAGGGAATTTGGTGGTTTCACTTTAAAAAAATGGACTTAATAGGAAAATTGTGGAATTCGTTATCCATATTAAAATATAAAGTTATTGTATCATCTCGTTCTCATAACGTTGTGAAAGCCGTCCTGTGTACATTAAATTTGGTTGTTGCTGAAAAGAGAGCGCCGTTTTCGTTGTCGAAATTACATATGTAAATATTATAATATGATTTGTTTTTATAATATTTATATGTTTTATAGAACAATAGACACCTCGCTGAGAGATCAAATACTTTGGTTTTCGAGCTAAATTAGGCAACCATTAAGTGAGAACACATGCGACAACTTATCTAAAAGTTTCACGTTATATTTTAAGTTTCTTTATTAATGTTAAGTTTTAAGTTTATTTTTAATTTCAACATCTTGTCACCATTTTTTCTTTCACATTTCTAATTCAGTAGAATCCTGGATAATATTGGCTCAAACTTTATCAGAAGTTTATTCTTTGATATAACCATTTTGGCACGTTATTTATAGCAAAATATAGCTCTTCCAACATTGCCTAAAATGATTATTTAAAACTAATAAGATAACTGTTTCAGCTACAAATGTCTCGTAGGTTTCCAAACCTGGCCAACATCTTCACCCCTCAAAACTTTCAACAGATCATCGGTATAATGTTCACGTCCTCTCGGGAAATATAAAAAGGGACTAAACAGAAACAAAATTAGTTTTTAAAATAAAATACTTGTAACGTGCAACTATGCAATAGTTAATGATGCAAACTTATAAAATACTTAACCAACCATATCTTCATCGTAAATTCAAACCATTTTAATTGAACCAATTCTATTGTTTTCGACGTCTGGATAGCTTTAATGATAATGCTCCGAGGGGTGGGCGAATAATCGCTCATCCAGAAGAGCATCGTTTCGTAGACTTCTGGAAATTTTTCCATCTAAAATAATTTAATAAATAAATTAAGATAATGATTTGCAATGTTAAATCAAAATGTAAAGGTTGACAGCTCATCCGATTACCTGAAGAATATCGGAAGTTTTCCAGAAAACCGTTCGTAAAATGTTCATCAGTTCCAGACGATTTAAGAAAGTATCGAAGAAGATGTGTTTTTCGATCGTTAAATCCTCTGGCGGTGATTCAGGGTTCAAAAAAGATGTTAAAACTCCATGACCTTCCCATATACGGACTCCTGCAAAGTCGCCACTCTTTTCCGACAGATAGGGCTCGCTTCTGTAACCCCGAAGATATTTTTCTATTTCTTTCCAATTAGCCTCTTGGTGTGTTTCCTTGAAATATAAGTCCATCACTTTAACAATTCACTTGACATTATCAAAATTAGCTAAAAATGCCATAATTAAAAATAGCTTACATTTATCAACGAATTGAAATAATTCAAAAAACTTTCAAGCAAGAGGCGCATGTAACCTAAGAATTGTAAATTCTTGGCCATTTCCTCTGTTCGGGGGGTTCTATCAATACCTTTTTTATCACTTTCATACATCTAAAATTAATGTTCATTAAATCATCGTCAGTTACATGTATATTTTAAAATATATAACAGTATATCACGTTTATCCCTCTCATACATCTAAAATATATAATAAAGTAATATTTGAGCAACATTTGTTTCTGATTTAGAAGAAGAGTCTCTTATTTCATATTTTGTCTTCTATGAATAAAATTTTCAATAAAGTTCTCATTCATATATTTAAATAAATAGAGCAACATTTCAAAGAGTTGATTTAAATAGAATTTAAAATTCATATTTATCACTTTTTTATTTAAGAATTGCTAATATCTGAATCGTTTCAAAATCTGAGCAACGTTCAAGAGTCGCAGGATTCGGTTATTATTCGAGTTACTTGTCAACGTTGTTGTGTCAACTCAAGCTTTACTTTGCACCAAATATAAATAATTACAAGTACAAAAGGATGTACATTTTGCTCCACATAAATTAAATAATTCCTATTACCTTCAAGCATCCCTTTAAGAAGTACTCAACGAGTTTAACTCGGTAATGGTTGTTTGAAGACATGAAGAAAGAATACAAATGGTCCAACCGCAAATAGTCGTCATTGTCTTTAACCAGCAGTTCGACAACCCGTGATGGATCACGCTGCAGGAAATATTTAAATAATTATATCGTATTTAAATACAATTAAAATTAACTTCCAAGAGGTCACTGGTTTTTGAAAATAATTCTGTTAATATTAAATGCACATGGAAATTTTCAAACCATCCAAGCAGAGAGTCTTTTTTTCCGATTTATAAAAGCCTTTAGTATTTTGTATTTATAACTAAATATAGCCTCGGCTAAAAAATATTTTTTAAATAATTATTTAATGAAATTGTGGATGATCTAAAAAATAACGAAACACCATTGTGATTTTAATTATTAACAATAAACAAGTAATTAATAATATAATTTTTGTAGCAATCTTACATTGATGGCGCATCCAAGATGCAATTCTACGCTTTTCTGCGCAATTTGGTTCTGGGATATTTTTTATTTTGTGTAACCATTCAATGGTTTCTGGAGGATGTGAAGTTGACATGGTTATAAATAAAAGTTAGTAAATATTCAAAAGTACATTATTAAATAAAATTATTTAGAATAATTACCCGATGGAATTGTAATTAATTCAGATTCTGCTTGTTTGGCGCTTTCAAACACTACTCTGATCGCTCTCAATGCTAGGCAAGCATTCTTGAGACTCCATGTTTTAATGAAATACTTTACTTGACTGTGAGGATTTTAAGAACAGCTCATCAATTTCAGTTAAGTAATCAAATTTGCAACTGCTTCTTACCTCATGATTAAATAACGATCGACTGCATCGGAAGAAATCTCGAGTAACTGAGGTAAAGGTCCCATAAAAATTGGATCTATTAATCGCTGGGCAATTAATTATATTTCAATGAAAATGGTCATGTAAATAAATATTTACTATTTTACAATTTAATCGTTGTACCTTTGTACATATAAGATCATCGTAAAATCTCCGTGAGACTTCAATAAATAATGACAAGTCATTTTTTGGTAGTAATACTGAAAATGCAAATTTTTAATTTAAATATTTTAAAATGTTGGTAAATTCAAGCAAGTTCCACTAACAAAACCAGCCATCGTTAATGTGGTCTTGGTTCGGTAAAATTAAATCATCAATTTCACAGAGACTTGGGTCTGAGTTTCTTGGCAGGAATGAACTGAAACGGTTGAAAATTAACAATAAAAACGTATAAAGCTGCTAAGGAAAAATACAATTATATATTGCCAATAGAATGAATTACGTTTTGGTTTAATGACACCTAGTATTGTGGCGATTTCTTGAGGACATTGGATTTTAATTATATTTAAATGGACATATATTTCTAAAAAAAAAAACAAAAACAAAAAGCAACGAACCTAATACGATTAGATAATTGTTCATACTGTTCTCTATGACGATTAAGCTAAAATGCAAGCATTGGAAAGTGAATAAATAGGTCTTTAAACATTTATGCGACGAATTTCTGACCAAGTCTTCATCAGACGTAATGTCAACGTCTTCCCAACTGTCGTTAAATTTCTTAATCGCTTCAATAAGTTCATGAATTTCTAAAAAATAAAATGTGTTTCAATTTATTTTGTATCAAGATTTAAACGTTTTTGTTTTAAATACTAAATGATTTGGAATTTGTTTCTACCTCCAATTTTACTCAATGTTCTCTTTACTGATTCATCTTTAAGTTTCTCAAATGTTTGACTAGGTTTATGCATCTCTAAAAGAATAAAATGTATTTTAATGTTCGAGTTTTAAAATTTATATTTTGTATTAATATTTAAATCTTTCTTGCATGGAAGTTTTTTTGCAAAATGCACCTGTATCTATTAGGTTTCAATGTGGTTTTTTTAGCACAGGTTAACATAACATAGCATAACAATTATTTATAGTGGTTAAGAAGACCTGGATCTGTGTAATAACCACTCTTTTTAGTTTTAATAACCAAATTTACTTAAGTATATCTTAAATTTATCTACAGTGTCCGCTGAAATAATTATTCTTTAAGTTTCCCGAGGCCTTCCAATATAATTTGCAGGCACCCTGTCATAACAGCCCAGCGACAAAATAGCCCCGTCAAAACAGCCTCCGTCAAAACAGCCCCGTCAAAACAGCCATGTCAATATAGCCCGGTGACAAAACAGCCCAAGACAAAATAGCCCCGTCAAAACAGCTCCGTCAAAATAGCGGTAGAATTGGTTCTTTGTGTATTTGTTACATGTCCACATGACGTGATGATTAGGTGAGGATAATTTATATTAAATACCAACTTGAAAAGTCCATGTAAAGTGAGGAAGTAGCCGGAATCCTAATAATATTTTAGACGATAAATCTTCAAACCACTAATTTCGAGTTAAATTTGGAACCAGTTATCGGTTAATGCATTCAATTTACAAAATTTTTTTAAATACATTCATGAGGCTGTTTTGACGGGGCTATTTTGTTTTGGGCTGTTTTGACGGGATTTGTTCGTCCTGGGCTATTTTGTCACCGGGCTGTATTGACGGGGCTGTTTTGTCGGGGCTGTTTTGACGGGGCTGTTTTGACGGTGCTCTTTTGTCGGCGGGCTGTTATGACGGGTCACCATAATTTGCAATCGTACCCTCTAGCAGAAGCACTTTTTGGGTCCAAGCACCGATCCTTGTGGGACGCCGCTAATTTCTGGTTGCCACTCTGAATAAATTCCTCTCATTCTTACCGTCTCCTAGCTGTTCCTATCGAACAGTTTTTCAGTCAATGTAAAAGTTTGCCTTCAATCCTACATGCACTGAGCCAAAAGCTTTTGCAATGTCTAGATACACTACATCTACAGCCTTGTCATGATCAACCCACTCATAAATTTCTTCCATAAATTCAAGTAGGTTGGTAAGACACGAGAATCAAGCTCTTCCCAATCACTTCTTCCAAGAAGTGTTGGTAAGGCCTCCTTGATTATTTTCTCCATTACTTTGCAAACTGTAGAGGTTAAGCTTACTGTCCTGTAGATGGATGGTAAATTCCTAATTCCCTTTTTGAACAGAGAACACTATTGCGGTTAACCACTAATAATACCAATCTCTTGGTATTACAAATAAGTTTGCCAACGCTTCTCCCTTAACTATTCTTGTTTCATAGTAGTTTTGGATGTAGGTTGACTATGCCAGGGTTTTTTTTCTACTTTCAAATTTTCCAGTTGCTTAATTACTTCTATTTTGAGAATTTCACTCAAATATTTCATCTCAATCACTTGGATTCTCCTTGGCAGTTCTGGTATATTCCCTATTGTTTTCTTATTAAAAACTGAAAGAACTGAAGTAGCTGTTTAATATGTTGGCTTTCTTCTATCTCCTCTGAATCAACTGTTTGCCCCTCACCATTTTTAATGGTCCAATTTTGTCTCTTACTTTTTGTTGCCATCTAACATATCTAAAAAAGCTCTTGATATTACTTTTAACGTTTTTGCTAATTTGTTCTCGTATGCTAGTAATGCTTTTCTATTAATATTGTTTGATTTATTCCTCCATTTCTGATATTTTTCTTTTAACTCCTTAAGCTTCCTTTCATCTTCCTCCTCAATTTTTATTTGTCATTTCTTGTAATTTCTTCCATGCTCTTAGCTCTTTTGTCTTTGATGAACTCCTTCGTAAGCTTTTCCGAATTCTGCATCGGCTAGGGATATATTTATCTATAACGAGATTTAGCTCTTTCTTGATCATTACCCAAGCTTCTTCTACATCAACAAAAACCTTTTTTTAGCCAAATTTGTTGTCCCTTGTTCTTCCCATATTTTATCATATTCAGTCTCAAGAAGTTTTAGAATCTAGATTCTCTTTTTCAAATCCTCATTGTCTAAAAAAACGTTCCATCTGACAACTTGATGGTCACTTGTTCCAAAGTTCACCAACTGTTAGGCCTTCCACTAAATACTCATTTGTTAATAACAAATCTAGTATGTTTTTACCTCTTGTGGGATCCGTGATGTGCTTGAATAAGAAGCTATCGTTTGTTACATTTATGAAGTTTATATCCTTAGATCTTTTTCATTCTAAAGGGTTTCAGCTAAAGTTACCCATTACTATCATGAATTCCTTACTGGCTTTGCATATAAACCAGTAAACTCTTTAGAGTTTGGTGCCTTATAACAGATACCTAATTGAATTTACCTCTTGTGAGAAGCTCTCTTTAAATTTTTCATTTTCTAATTCCTTTCTATATACTTTGATATGATTCTTAATAATTAACATTCCTCTTGCCCCCGTCCATTTTCTTTCTGTTTTTCCATAGCCATCAATTTCTAACTCAGAGTTTTGAATACTTTCTTTTGCCCAAGACTCAGTAATGCCAATTATATCTGGTTCCCCTGTATCAACAATTAGCTCGAGTTCTGTTCTTTTAGCCTTGCTTACAATACTTCTAGCATTGTTTTAAGCACATTTCATTTCTGTATATATCCTTACTTAATTTGTTAATTTCTAATCTTACCTCCTCCTCAGCTTTTCTGGTCCCATGTTGCGTGATTGGCCCTTTACTCTGAAAATATAATGGGGCCCCTACTGATCCTCAGTTTTCAGTTCTTGCTCACTGGTTGGCTTTGCTTTCTTCAAGCCTGTACAGTGTAATGTTGTTTTTTTTTTCTTTCTACTTCCTCCTGAGCAATGGTTTTTGCCATGGTAATTTTTTGGTCTACAACTGTCTTCAATTTTGCATCTACCCTATTCATTACAATTTTTGTCCATGCATGACCCTTACCTTGCATGCCAGCTTCGGCTGCCATGTCAGATGTAGCATCGACTGTGACTCTCTTCTTTCTCATCCAGTTTTGAAACTGTTTTCCAGCAGATCTCCTCTTATTTTTCTGCTTTCTACATTTTACAACTTTTTTCGAGCAATTTCTTTCATTTGTCCTTTTTTCCTTTTTGATGTCGATGAGTATTTCAAGTCTTTCGCCGACGTCTTTCGTTAACCGCTTTATTCGCACACAATTCTAGCAAGTTTTGTTTGGATTCAAACCCTTGAAACTTTCATACATTTCTCATTCTTTGCATTTTTTTAAAATCTTTAATAATTCACGTAGTTATTTTAACAAAACTTTCACTAGAGCGATAAACGATCACTTTTAGGCTGCAGAAAATGTTTAAATATGCGTAAGTGTTCCACTTTCCAGTTTGGACTTACCACTTTTTAAAGCTTGTTTCTTGAGTCTGACTTGTTTTAACTACAACGTTATTCGGCTTGGTAAGGAGAGGCCACTTCAACCCACAAAAGACATTAAACACGAGGTCACATATATTAAAAGATTTTTTAAAATTTATTTATAAAACCGAGGAAATTGAAGGAGATGACAGGTACATTAATAAATTCCACTAAAAATTAATTTTTTTTTTAATTTCGTGTGCCCACTACCAAATGTGTTCGTAATGGATCATTCCACGTCAAATCAACACAACATCTAACATCTTTGGATTTTGATAAAATTTGCACATATGTTAACCTACATGAGTAAATTAAAAAACTACAACTTTAGATTTTTTTAATCAATTATTGTCCGTAATATGGGTTGTTTAACTTTGGCCAAATGCCAACACTTCCGATGGTTAAGATGTAAGTTTAGTTTGTGTTAGAGTACCTAAAAAAATAATATGTACTTAAAGATAAAGGTATTTGAAGGCTCTATTTGGGAAAACTACTTAGATAATTTTATTTTTAATAATTAACAAAATATTTTTATTTAAACATTTAAAATATTTGATTTTATATCACACGAGTGCCTTATAAAAAAGGATGCGCAATCAAAAATTCACTGGGCGCTCTTATAGTTTTTATGTAGTCAATTTTTTAACATTGCTTGAAAATTCCGAATTTGCTAAACATCTCAGGTAATCCAAATTATTAATAAATTTATGTTACGTTTTATATATTGTGAACCCAAATTTTAAAAGATTACACTATAATGCTATCATTACAAAGGCACATTAGAAATATTTTTGTATGAACTTACCTTAAACTGAATTTAAATGTTTAAATACAATTATTTTGTTAAATATTAAAAATAAAATGATATAAGTAGTTTGTCAAAATAGAACCTTCAAATACCTTTATTTATATGTAAATATTATTTTTCTAGGTGCTCTAACACAACTAAACTTACAGCTTCTTAAGCATCGGAGGTGTTGACATTTGGCCAAAGATCAACGACCCACGTTTCGGACACAGATCGACCAAAAATCTAAAATTTCGATTTTTTAAAATTTAATAATCTAGGTTAACAAATGTACTAAATTTGAGCAAAATCCAAGATGGTGCTGTCAGATGTTGTATTAATTTGATTCCTTAATTATTTAAATTTAATTTTATATACGGGAGTAATTAAATAATAAAATAAAATTTTAAAATGAATTTACCAATGTCAATAAATAAAACTAGTTGCGAACTAAATAACTATTGTTCTGTATATAATACTATTCAAATTAACTTATGATTTATTTAGTTTGTGCGAATCACAAGAACCAATAAATAATTAACGAAAATACTTATTAAACAAAACTGTTCCGTATACTCGCTGCTCAAAAAATATTGTGTTGCCATGCCAATTGATGGCCAGCAATAACAACGCACAAACTAAAAAAAACCGAGCTTAACAAAAAATAAAACAAATTAAACATTTAAAACAAGCAGAACCCATGAAAAATTTAAATCAAATTGAAATCAAAGAAGGGATGAGAGTTTAGTTTCGTCTTTCTTTGCGAGAAATCGAGCTTCTCATCTTGAACCAGGCATCGTTCTCTTCAATATCCTCTGAATCTTCCGACGATTCAGTCGGAGACTCTTGTCTGAGAACATTTTTATATTTATTAATTTAATAAATAATTTAAATACACATTTTTAATCAACCGCAACACGATAAGGTCACTCCTTATGAAAGCAAGCGTTATTGTTGTTGCATACATTGGGACAATGTATATTCTAAAGCGGTTAATTAAAATTTAATACAACTCTCATACAAATTAGAATGATAACTAGATTAATAATAACCTGATTATTAATAACTAGTAAACAGTACCAAACATCTATTTGGTAAAATACGACAAAATCAACATTCAAATCCTCCGACAACGAACTCGAAAAGCCTGGATCTCGGCATCCTCGCCTCACTAGCTCCCTTTTTCGGTGACCTTGAAGAGGGGGAGGTGAAGGTCAAAGCGTCAAAGTTTTTGATATCGAGGGGCATGAGATGGCCAGAGGGCTTTTCATCTGAAAGACGATGAAAGTGATGAGGATGACGATGATGACAACGAAGAATTGGGTAATGTAGAATCGTTTGTAGTATACCTGTATTGGTTGAGGTTGATGCATCCTTTTCATCTTCTGAGTAATAATAATATTAATAACAATGATGAGCTGATATTATAACAACGGTGAAATTATTATTATTAGTAGCAGTAATTATTTTTTGACAATTATAATTACTTTACTGATAGGCAAGTAAATAATTATGCATAATAATATTGCATAATAAATTATTTTGAACGGTGATCAGTTATTTGGCGGAATAATAAGCGATTAATATTAGCAATTAGCGGAACGTGATGATTTTGAGTGATTAAATAATAAAAACATAAATAATTTTCTCAATTAACCTTTGTTTGCAAATTTTATCAGTTTGTCCATGAGCGACATCTCCTCTAAAGTTTGAAGAGGGAAAGATTTGAAGTTGCATTTTTATATTTTGATTAATTTATTTTCAAATGCATTTTATGATATCGGATATAATTTATTTTAGATGATTAAAAATAATTATTTAAACGAGCGTTTAAGTCTGTCATTAACATTAACTTTAGCAACCAGTTTGCGTCATTCAATTCAGAAAAACATCTCTTTTTCATCAGGAAACACTTTAATAGCTTCAAGACAAACAGACTCTCATCGACTAGAATTCCTTCTGGTTGGTTTGCATCTGCGTGTCACTGAAAATTGCTTGGCATGCATGCAGTAGGTTACTTACCCCAGGCTGAGGCATCACTTGCAGCTAACTCTGGCACCTGTCAAAAGCCCTAACCATAACTAGAAGTCGACCGGAGTCACTTATTTAGCCGGGGTAAAAAAAATGCATGTTTAAATATGAAACTTTCTAACGTATTAACAGTGTAATTTTCTGCTTTTCTTCACCCTTTTCAAACTATTTTCAATACTAGCATGTGAATTCATTGTTGAATGCAGTTATTTGGCTGTAATTCCATCACTTCAAGACTCATTTGTACATATAAAGTTTGTGTTTACTATTTCTTCATTAACTATCTAAATCAAAGTCTAAAGAGAAATTCGGCCTTTTATGATGAGTTATTGTGAGTTATTATGAATTATTAATGGCAGGCGTCGGTAAACGAGTGATTGAGAATTTGGCCTTGGTGAGGCTCTATTAGGAGCTCAAATTCCAGTCCCTCGTAAGGGCTTTTATAACTAACACCTGATGATTTTATTCCATCAAATGAGAGATTATATGATAACTTGGATTCAGACATGGAACAGACGTTCGCGTTAAAAAAAAAGTGTTTAAATTTCTTATACATGATTTACGATATTCCCCTGCTACAATTTGCCGGGGACGGGATCCTATTCCTAACCATGACATTGGTTAACCATAGAGAAATTGTTTTCATAAGTTGGCGTTTACTCATGACTTCTAGGTTGCATTTAGAGCAGAGGTTCGTCCAAGTGTAGTTAAAGGTCCTGGGTTCGAATCCTGTCTCGATCAACTCCATTTCTCACCGGAATCATTCTTTATTGCGATAAGTTGAACTCAATTTAAAAAGCGAACATTAGTTATTGACATTTTTTAATGTTTATAAATATTCAACTAAACCTTAACAGTTCATTAAGACTATTCTTCCATAATTCTAAAATTTTTATTATTTGAACGATAAATATTCAACTAAACCTTAACAGTTCATTAAGACTATTCTTCCATAATTCTAAAATTTTTATTATTTGAACGATCATAATTACAGTCTTACGTCTGAGGAGCGAAGATGCATTACCTGGAGTGACACGAGGAATGTAAACAGAATCTCCGTTGTTGAATCTTTCTTGGAAGGGAAGTGGCCTGCCTGGAATGAAATAATTATTCTTGATACTATTATTATTATTATTATTATTATTATTATTATTATTATTATTATTATTATTATTATTATTATTATTATTATTATTATTATTATTATTATTATTATTATTATTATTATTATTATTATTATTATTATTATATTATTATTATTATTATTATTATTATTATTATTATTATTATTTATTATTATTATTATTATTATTATTATTATTATTATTATTATTATTATTATTATTATTATTATTATTATTATTATTATTATTATTATTATTATTAATTATTATTATTAAATTTTAAATATCATTGGCACGACTGAGGTCACTGTTGAGAAACAAGTTGCTCGTCTTGAACATGTCATTGACAATCTTCTTGGACTTTTCCTTCAAGTCCTTTACCTCCTCAGACCAGCGGTCTCGCTGCTTCTGCTCATTACCCTCAAACTTTGGTAGACTTCTCGATGGCTTGCTATCTTGGAAGATCTTGATATTCGAGGAAGTCATTGTATTCGAAAGCAGAGGATCCACTTTTGAACGAGTGACCTTCTTGATATTTTTTGGCGCCTTCCCTCCCTTAGAGTTCAAGGCCGAATTCCCCTCATTTTTATCGCGCATTTTGGGTTGTTCCCTCGCAAAAGGGTTGACTAGTTTTTTGACAGATTCTTTTTTCTGAGTGTCGGAAGTGTCCAATTTAGGTGACTTCGGTTCTTTTCTCATCCGTATGTCGACCTTAATGTCTTTAGATTCGATTTCGGCATTGTCAAGGTTCGGCGAATTGCTAACGAAGTAATTCTTGCGCTCTTTTTTTGAATTGTAAAGGGGTATCTTCACCCGCCTTGGACACCCTATCAATTTGAGGGTCGGCAAGTGTTTCTCGATGTGATAGCTGGCGTTTTCTCCCAGCATTAAACTTGGCAAATCTCCTTCCAAGTCAAAGTCATCTTCCTTAAGGACGTCTTCCGTCTTTTGTCTCATTATTACAAAGTCATCGTCAAGTGAGAAATTGTCCTGAAAATGACATCAAAATAAAATTAGAATTTTCTTAAATGTTGGTCTATTTAACAAAATACTTTAAAAGTATCGTAGTTGATGGATTCGATATCTTTTGCCAGATTCGAATACAATTTTTTCAGATTCTCTCTGATCTTTTCGTCAGTAATAAAATTTTCCTCAAATACAAATTTATCACCCATTGAGCAACCGCGACAGGAAACTATTTTCTTATTTAAGTATGTTTTTAAGCAAATCTACTACCAAAGAAATATTTGCAGTGTTGGATTTGGACACTCGATTAAAATATTAAAGCATTGTTATTGAAGAGCTGCAGACCGTTGCAATTTAAAATCACGAAAATGACGTTCAAATCTCAAAACAGAAAAAATTTCTAAATTAATAATATAAATAATGTAAAATATATTTAATAAGTCATTATGTTAAAATAAATTTTTTACGAATTCACTGGAATGTTATCTAGAATTGCTATGGCGATTATTATTGATGGATGCATAGGTCGCTTTTGTTTACTTTCTTCAGCACCGGCAGAAATTTGCATAAAAGATTTACCCTGTACATTTTTAGGAAATCAATGGTAAAATTCGGAAGAGTTATTTTGTTCTTTAGTAGTAATCGGTTGTCGATATGAGTTATCAAGAGAACGCCAAATATCTTAAGCGAAAGATTACCAGCGGTTCAATAGACGTGCATCCTACCGAAAAAGCTCTCATTGTCTATTATGAAGTCGAAGCGACGATTCTTGCAGAAACAGGAGATCCGGTTTTGGGCGACAGAAAACCATGCGAAACAATAGTGAGAGTGAAATCTTTGAACGAAAACACCGACGTAAAAGCCATGGCCAGAGATGTGGTGGAGAAGTGCAAACTGATCCATCCTAGTCGTCTTCAGGAAGTGGAACAGTTGCTGTACTACCTCCAGAAAAGGAAGGACGTGCCGGGTCAGAAACCCGAAGCCAAGGAGCAGACGACCAAGAATGATGAAATCCCGCTTGAAGATCCGGCCTTTGGTGGAATGGACGTGAAAGAGACTGCCAACATCAATGATCTCGAGATGTACCTGGAGATGCTTTACGATGATATTTTTGAAAAGCTCAGAGGAACGGCACTGATCCTCCAACTTGCCAGGAATCCAGAGAACCTGGACGAACTCTGCCAGAATGAAATCCTTCTCGGAGCTCTGGCGAGAGTACTGGCCGAGGACTGGAAGAAAAGTACCGAGCTGGCCACAAACATCGTTTACATCTTTTTCTGCTTCTCCAGTTTCTCTCAGCTTCACCCGGTGGTTGCCCATTTCCAAATTGGCTCCCTCTGCATGAAGATCATCGAGCACGAGTTGAATGCTTATGAAAGCTGGAAGGATCAAGTGACCAAAGCTTCCAAGAAGGATGGAAGCAACTCGGCAGGATCGAAGTCACTGCAGAAAGCCCAGAAACAGCTGCAACAGTTGACTACAAAGCAGGAACAACTGCTGAGAGTGGCCTTCTATTTGCTACTTAATCTGGCAGAGGACAGGAAACTTGAGGCAAAGATGCACAAGAAGGGCATCGTATCCATGCTCGTCAAGGCACTGGACAGGCACCACAATGTGGAACTACTGATTCTCGTGCTCTCCTTTCTCAAAAAGTTGAGCATCTTCGTTGAAAACAAGAACACCATGTCGGAGTGCGGCGCCGTGGACAAGCTGGCGGAGGTCGTCTCCCTCGGCAAAAAGGACGACCTCACGAACGTCGCTCTACGTCTCCTGCTCAACTTGAGTTTTGATTCCGCTCTCAGGCAAGAGATGGCGAAGGCCGGACTCGTTCCGAAGTTGGTGGAGCTTCTGAGGAATGGAAACAATCGCCTCGTGGCTCTCTGCATACTGTACCACATCAGCCTCGACCAGCGGAACAGACACCTGTTTGCCACGGATGACTGCATTCAACTTCTCATGAAGGCACTGCTTGATCCAAGCAGGAAGCAACCAGAACAAGAGGTTTGTTATTTGTGATTGATTTCATTCAAAATGGTTGATTTGGAAGTCAATCGATCAGTCATTTCATCAAACTGACACTGAGTCTTCAAATCATCGACTTCAGTCCGATCTGATAAAAACTTCAATCGAACAGCAATTTAACTCGTAAACTTATTTCACCAAAACAAATCTTCCCACCACCTATTCCAGGTCATTGCGGTCTGCATGAACCTGGCTGCCGATCCAAACTGTGCCCGGATGATGGTCGGGGGTAAGAACCTCCAGCACCTCATGTCCAAAGCCTTCAAGACCAGAAATCCTCTCCTGGCCAAGATACTCAAGAACATATCTCGACACGATGACGAAGCCGACGGAAAGACAGGAAACGAGAACTCGTCCAACAAGTCCGTCGACAAGCGGAAGGTTGTCTCGGTCAGGAAACGATTCACGGACTATGTCGTCGAGGTCGCGGAGCAGGTCAAGAACGCTTTCAAGGATGCCTTCGCTGCCGAGTGCCTCGGCATACTTGCGAACATGACGGACCCCGACTTGGACTTCCAGCTGGTGCTCAAGGAGTATGGACTCGTAGAGTGGTTGAAGGACCACCTCGCACCCGAATCCGTCGGCAATCTTGATGGACCGAGGGATGAATTGGCACTGGAGGTTAGTTCTTCAGTTGTCACTGTAGTGGCCGACTTTGATAAGGATGTTGATAATGCTGTTCATAATTGTTGTCGTTTATTAACGATAGCTGATTAGACTACCTTGCATAACCGAATAATTAGGTTTGTGATACAGCATTGGGATTAGAATCCCTGCTTCCATCGTGTGAGACAAAGTCTTAACCTTCTGCATAAGCCCCGTTGTAAACACAGCATGACGGTGCGACTTTTATTGTGAATTAAGAGAATGTAAATAATTTTAATGTGCTAACTTTCCTCAATGAATCAATGAGATGTAAATAATTTTAACATGCATCTTTTCCTCGACATCAGGTGGTGATGCTGGTGGGCACAGCTTGTTCGGACGACGCCTCCGCAGCCCTGTTCGCGGACAGCGGAATCATCCAGGCCCTGATCTTGCTTCTGAACGCGAGGCAGGAAGACGACGACATGGTTCTGCAAGTGGTCTACGTCTTCTACCAGATGGTCTTCCGACAATCCACGAGGGATGTCATCATCACCAAGACCCAAGCACCTGCTTACCTCATCGACCTCGTGCACGACAAGAATGAGGAGATTAGGAAGGTGAGATAGTGAGTGAGAGAGTGACTGAGGGTAAAAATGTACAAATGTGGTTAATTGAAAATTAGCTTTAACCAAAGTTATGGTGAAAAAGGTTTGAATTTCATCGGACGTGAGCAGAGGCAAAGAAGTAGGAATGCATTTTTTATGCATGCTTTTTTTACAGTAACTTATTTCAATCTGCAATCTTACTTTGTATCGCACTTAATTTGAAATGAAATGTAATTCTTAAATTTACGATCGTCCGTCCCGTCGCCCGAAGGTTTGCTCGGCAACCCTGGACATCGTGGCAGAGCACGACGACGAATGGGCCAAGAAGATCCAGATGGAAAACTTCCGCTACCACAACCTGCACTGGATCGAGATGGTGGAGATGCAGCATCTGCAGAACCATGGCAACGGCGACGAGGACTACTTGGAGGACGGACTTTTCTATCATGGGGGCGTGGCATTGGACAACGGCGGCTACCTAGGAGGGTACATCGAGGATGCCTCCACTCTCGAAGGGGGAGAGTTCTTTTACGGTGACCATCTCCAAGACAGGGACGATTTCGACCCGACCCTCTATCCGACCTCCTCCTTGCTGACCGGTGGGAGGCCTTTCCCAGACTCCTCCTATGACTTTCCTCTGTACGACCGCCCCCCTTCGGTCATGTTCGACAGCCGGGACTACCCCGGTAGGGGGTTCGGGTTTGGCTCGGGCAGCATGGGTTTCGACGACGACGATCGACCTGGTGGTTCCCACTTCTTCTCCGGGGGAAGATGAAGAAGTGAAGGAATGCGAGGTGAAGGTGTCAAAGAGTTCAACAGAACCTGGAGTCTGTGCATGTGACACCTATTGTTTCTTGATAAAGGAATTCAATTTAAATGCAAATTAGCATGCTCTCTTTATTGACGACATTCTTATTCTCTCTAGTCACATCTGACATTTGATTTATTTTGAATCATTTCATTTAAATGGTTATTTTTATTGCAAGTTTTTTTAAGTTTCGAATTGTTGAGTCGGTGAGAAGCCTTGAATTGTGCGACCGCAGAAGCAATTGCAGCTGATTAAAGGTTGCAAATGATTTTTTGCTCAGTTTTCGTGGTCTCCTGTTGTTGCGAGATTGCGATTGTTGTGGAATTTGTTGCTGCAATTGCTATTTTATAGTAATTATGATTATTGTTATTATTGCTCTTGTTTTCGTTAGGCTCGTGTATATTGCAAACACAATTTAAATTGTCAGGATTTGTTTTTATTTTACAATCTTCTCAAATCAAAGTGGTTTTGCAGCTTCGCGTCAACATTTCATAATACGTCGAAAAGAAATATTTACAGCGACGGACATTTAGTGGAGCATACTAACTATATCATAGAATACAAATTATAGTACGTTATATTACATCGTGCTAGATTATATTACATTATATTATGTTACATAATCATACTCATTTAGTCAGCATAACTTATTATAAACATTAGTAGAAGCAACCTTAAGATTGGATAAGGAATGGAAAAGTGGTGCATACGGGTATGTGGATTGCAAGATCGAATTGTGAGGCCACCCTGAAGGGAAAAGCACTCCTATATCTGCTGGAGACAGGTGCGCTTACCTGCAATGGTGATGGTGGAAAGACGCAGTGTTCCAATGAGCAAATCGATAAAATATTGAGATCCGAAAATCGACGTGATGACGACGACGACGATGATGGTAGTGGTGGTGATGACGACATTATTAACGATGCAAGAAGAATTTGGGGAAGGTATCTGCACGATGAGACAACTGAGCATAGATTAACAAAACAACAAGAACATCAATAACAACGAATGAAAAATAATAATTATAATAGTAAAATACTAAATTAAATATTAAAACATTAATTATTATAATATATGTAATGCATTAATACAATAATAACATGCACAAGTATCCATATTATCCATGCAGACGCCTTTAGACCAAGACACACGCACATCATCTACAGACGTCGAGGTCACTGAAGCGAGACGGGCTCTCGGCCGAGTCCACGGACAAACCCGTCGTCGACGAGACCCAGTCGGATGTACGGAGGCATCGGCAACCCGGAGCGCCTGGAATAGACTGGGCACTCCAGGAGAGGACAGGGGGTGTCACTCCAGGTGTACCTGAAGCCCACGATGTGCCAGGGGCAGTCTGACCCCGATAGGGTGATAGTGGAATCGGAACTAGATGTGAGGGGGCTGTCCCCCCAGAAGAAATTACTGCCCATTGACTCGCCACGGCAGGTCTGGTTGCGGGTCTTGGAGCAGCAGATCTGCCGACATGATTATGATGATGATTGTGATGATGGTGATGATGATAATAATAATTAATATAAATATAATATTATTATAATATATAATGTAATAATATGCAATATAATAATATAATAGTAATAACAACAATAATATTATTATTATATATATATAATAAATATATATTATATAATAATATATATAATATATATATATAAATTAGTAACGATACAATATATATCGATAATAATTATATATATAATATTATTATATTGCATGTTATATATATAATATATAATTATATAATAATATATAATTATAATAAAATATGTAAAATTTATATATTATAATTATATTATTTATTAATTAATTGTAGTAATTATTATTATTATTAATACCTCAAAACCTTGGCTCCCACGAACTTCAATATTGGTTTCGAAAGTCAGGGCTAGGCTGTGCTGGGCTTTGGCCACGTACTTGTAGGGGATTGGGCCTTGGAAGTCGACACTCGTTTTGTGATAGGCCAGATGGGCGGAGCCTCTGAATAGTCGGTCAGCTATGACCTTTTTTTGTCTGATGATTAAATGATTAGGATCTTATTATGGAAGATTAATAATAATGTTAGCGATAAAGTCAATGATCATGAATCTATTACTATAATTCAGTAACAATTTTCAGTCATAATCATCACCATCGTCGTCATCATCATCATCATCATTCTGACCTAATGTCATCAGGGTCAGGAAGGTCTGTAGTGACGACGAGGAAGCTGGACCTGATGTTATCACTGGGCAGCTGACCGTGTCCATCCGTTGCTTGCCACCTCAACTGGGCAGAATGGATGTCCATAGGAGGACCTTGCTGGCTGCTGTTTGCTGGGGGCATCTATTTATATGGATGGATATTATCGATGTTATTACTGATTAATTGATTAATGATTTTAAAATAATAATTATTAATTAATTTTAGATATTTATTAACAATTATAAACTTTGAATTAATAATAATATCAATAGCAATAAATCAACCAATTCACAAAATATATATACTCCTGATTGAATCAATCAGCCATGCAATCGCACCTGTATTATGCCAAGCGGAACAAGCGCTGACGACGAAGCGTCCGATTGGTTCACTCCACCAGATACTTTTCTATGCATGTAATTCCTCCACTGAACCATGAATTCCTTCATGGAGCAGCTGTAGTTCACTGGGAGCTCGTCGCCATAGAAGCTGCCTGAAGGTGGATAAATGAGTACATTTATGTGGCGCCATAATTTCAAGGTCAGAGGGGGACAATTGGTCGACGGTTTTGTGTGGTGGGTGTAAATGTTTAGTGGTTGCAATCATTTCCACCGTCATCTTTATCGCCACTTCCAGTATCACCACCATCATAATCGTCAACGTCGCCATCACCAATACCACCATCCTCATCCTGATCACCACAAACCTTGCTGCCAAACCACGCCCTTGATTTGCATTTCGAGTAAGGGGTGGAGCATCCCATTCCAAATCCTGGAACTGCTCTCCGGATACTCCAGGGTGCAGCTCTCGATGACCGATGGAGGAGACCACTCTTCGATGGAGCTGTCTCCGTAGGTAGCAGCCACAAGACCCACTGGCCTGCCCACTTCACGCCTCAGACGTTGCCCGAAAAACCAGCATGGTGCTGGGAATCTCGGGGATGAGTGACCGCTTCTGTCCCTTATGCGGGGGAGGTAGGGCTGACCTAATGCGATGGAATATTATTTTCATTGGTTGATTAACTACGTAATTGTCATTACACAGTAAATTAAATTTAAGTTTGTAATTAATTAATTAATGGACGAGTGAATGAAAATATTTATGAGGGAACGAACAAATGGTCGAATGAATGAATGATTGATTGATTGATTGATTGATTGAAGGAATGATTGATCGAACAAAACCACTTAAGCTGGAATTTCAAAAGGCTGGGAATTCATATTGAAATTCCATCGAGCTGTACGTCGTTGTTGTTGCTACGGTGGTTGTTAGGAGGGTTGCTATGAGGTTGCTATGGGGGTTTTTTTCATGGTAATGAAATTAAAGGATCATGATGATGATGAATCTCTGTGATGGAAACGTTTTTGCCAAAAAGTGTCGAGATAACCGATGGTCGAGATAACAGAAAATCAATATGGAGGCAGTGTATTAATGGGCATGCGATCTGCTAGAAATTTCTTCATGTCTTATATTAATATAATAATAATAATAATACAAGAATAAGAATATAATATTATAATATTATAATGTGTGTTAGTAAATGACAACGGCAATTAATATGATTTACGCAGCACACCCAGTGCGATTTCATTCTTTTTCTCTTTTGACTGATTGTCCAGATTTTTCATAACCACATACAGACATTTTTAGATAGAAAAATATAAACAGAATAGTTCTCCCTCAGACGAGAGTGAATTGGGTTCGGAAACATAAAAGAATCGACATAACCGATGAGAAAATGAAATGACAAAGTGGGAATTTGGCGGTTCCACGTCAAAAACGTCGACTACAAAGGATTGGCGACTTAACCGAGGTCGAGATAAGTGGGTTCCACTGTATAATGGTTGAATTATGATGCCAGAGTATTTACCAATCGACATAATAATGTACATTATTTGTTATAAAGTAATTAGTTGTTTGTCATTGTAATAATAAATGATGTAATTATATTAATAATTATCATTTTAATCGATAATCATAATCATAATATCCACCCACTCGTCACGGACCAGTTGATGTCAACCACGTGCACGTCGAACCACGGAATGTCGGATTTGGCTGGAAAGACGGAAAAGATCCTAAGCAGATCATCATCAGCACCAGACGACGACGATGATGGAAATGAAGAGGAGGATGAAGATGATGAGGAATCTTCGTCATCGGTGTTGTTGATGAGCTGAATTTAAAGCATAGGGTTAGGGTATGGGTAAATGTCATCATCAATCTTTGTGATGTCATTAGGTTTGGTTACAGTTCAGATTTTTAATTTGCCATTTGGTTTAAATATTGTTTAATTATTTCATTGATTTAATTATTATACCTTAAAATTGCTTAAATTATCATTTCTTACTCCAATCAATAAGTTAATATTATTATCATTGTTTAATTTACAATTTTATAAATAATTTACAACCGACACCATTTACTTGAAGCCAATTAGACGATTCTCAACGCCACACGGCGACATCAACCACGTGACCGCTTCAGACACTACGATTGGTCCATATTGAAAGTAGGTCACTCACTCTGTTTATGTTGTCGTAAAGTATGTCGTGTCCGCTACACAACCAGACGTCGCCGAAAAGGACGTTTTCCAGCGCTATCACGTGATGTACTCCCGACATTTCCAGAGTGGCCGTGATCCGGTACGGTCCGGGATCGCTCACCGGACCCACCAAGGCTTTCCAGGTGCTCCCAGGTGCGGCTTCAATGATGGTGATGGTTAAAACTGTTAACTATGACGTTAAAAATTGGGATTTTTTTGAGAATTTCATTTTCGTCGTCGTCGTCGTCGTCATCATCACTATCACTACCATCATCATCATAATCATCATCGTCATCATCATCACAACCACCTGTGATAACAACTTTCGTCTGATACTCGTAGCTCGGACTGATTGTGGCTTCCGGTTGGATCTCCTCCAAGGTCGGAGCATCAAATGTACCCCTCAGCGCCGATGACGTCATAGAACTACCCTTGTAGATCCTCACAACGACCCTGACCTCTTCGTCCCTAGGGGGCTTCGGACCATATCCCCAGACCACTGCCCTGTGAGGATCTCCCTGTAGGACCATGTGGCTGGAGAGATAGTTTGCAAAACGGAAGTCTATCATCGCCTCACCTGGAAAAATGTATTTGGAACAATTCACTTTTGCATGGGATGAATCCGCTTGCGTGAGATGGAGGCATTTGAAAAATTGGCTGGTTCAGCGCAGAGTGTTGCCGTTTGACTGATCGTGTGATTGATTGGTTGAAGAGAGTGAGTGATTGAAATATGATTGAATGATTAACCAGAACTGTTTCAAGGCCCTCGAATCACGAACATCTCTCGAAAATGAGAATGAAAACAGACTCAGCTGTGGATGGATGAGTGAATGGGTGGGTAGCTGAATGATTGTGTTGGTGAATGAGTGAATGGGTGATTGAGTGGGTAGCTGAATGATTATGTTGGTGGATGAGTGAATGGGTAAACAAGAATGGATGGTAGGAGTGGGAAGTTGAAAGATGTGACGGATGCTTGGAGAAAGGAATGAGATCGTTTTCCGGGCGATGAAAGAGCATTGTAAACAAATCCTGGCGCATCCATGCACAAGCCTTCCATACACCCATGCATTCGTGAACCGTGTTATGGCTCATAACATTCATGAGCATTAACTAAATATTCATAAATATTATTATTCTGTAATGCACTTATAAAAGGAAATATAGCTTTTATAAATAAATAACCTAATAAATGGATGTTATGGGCAATTCCAGTTACGTGATAAGCGGATTTTATAGGGGAATGAAGAGATGGATGGATGGATGGATGGTTGAATGAATGGATAGATGGATGGTCGGCTGATTGGTTGAATGGATAACAGAAATGATTTAGCAGACGATGAAACAACCGCCGCCATTTTTCAGGAAGTCCGGTGCCATTACTTTTGCATCCTTAGTAATTTCAATACATGAGTGGGTGGGTAAGCGAGTGATAATTCACATTAATTCACAAAGCAAGAACGAAGGCATTCGTCGTGCCATCGTCATCATCATCACCATAATCGTCATCACCATCACCATAATCGTCATCACCATCACCATAATCGTCATCACCATCACCATAATCGTCATCACCATCACCATAATCGTCATCACCATCACCATAATCGTCATCACCATCACCATAATCGTCATCACCATCACCATAATCGTCATCGCCATCACCATGGTCGTCATCACTACCGTCATCACTGCCACCAACCTCTAGACTGTCCGGTCAAGAAGAAAACAAATATGGCGACTGCCACTGAAACGATGACGACGACAACGACGACGATGCATCTGGTCTCCCAGTTCTTCTTAGACTCGTCAAGATTGGGACTCGGAGTGTCTCTCTCCATCTCCTTGCTCCAGCAGTCATCGTCCAACTTGTTGAGCGAGGCGGCAGAATTCTGGACGCCTATTCGAAGCTGATTGGCGTTGCGCATCTGCTGCTCGAACTGCATCGACCTCTTGTCGCGGCCTGACGCTATGAGCAGAGCGTCGTCTCCGCGCCTGCTGCTACGGCGCGGCTTCTTCCTGCGCCTCTTTCCGGAGCCGTCGTCGCAGCTGTTGGCGTCGTCATCGTCGTCGTCGTCATCGGCCGTCGCCGTCGCTCCTGTCGCTGTGGCAGTCGTCTCGTCGTCGTCTTCCTCCTCCGTGTCGCAACGGCGGTCGGTGGCGATGGTCGTCGTAGTGTTGTGACCCGTGCAGTCCTGATCGAACGACATCGTGTCGGCCTCGCTGTCCATGACGTCATCGGTGACGTCACCGCCGTCGGCCAATGATTCGTCGACAGGCCTCGTGATAGGCTGGAGGCGAAAATGGTTGACTGATTGAACGATTGAACCAAGAAGATGATCACGATTGTCGATTGATTGATTGATTGATAGATTGATTTATGTATTGATTGAGCGATTGTCTTTGGTGATCGCAAGTTGTGGATGTTAATAACCTGCTTCTTGCGTTCGTTGGCGGGAAGTCGCGACATCTCCAGACTGCTCGTCTGCTGTTGCATGTTGTTGTCCGACGACGATGTCGTTGTTGTCGTCGGTGTTAATGTTGACGTTGTTGTTGTTGTGGCTGTTGTCTTCGTCTTTCGATGCTTAGTCATGCTGTTGCTGCAGTCGCAAAGAGCGATCGATAAGATTAATTGAGGTCATCGAGCATAATATGGATGTTGTAAAAATAACTACGTTAGTAATAATTACGTTAATTATAATTACGTTAATAATAATAATAATAATAATAATAAAATAATAATATTAATAACTACACCTCTAATTGCGATGATAATGAGGTCGATGAGGTTATTAATAATTACATAAATACCAACGGAGGCTGCTGTTATTGTAATTCATTAATATTATTAATTACTTTATTAATAATAATAATCATAATAATTACTAATATTATAATAATTATCAATTATTAATTAGTAATATTACTTATTACTATTATTGCTAGTTTTAATTTATTATAATTATTGTTGTTTCTATTACTGTTATTACGACAACTTAAGAAGTAATACAAATAAAATTATATAATACAGTTATAACATAATTTCCTCAAGATAACTGAAAAATCCCACTCCACAACTCGTAAATTGAACCATGGTTGAATCCAATCAATCGTCAGGTGTAACACGCATGTCAATCACTCACCTGAAAAAATATGGAAACAAAAAAATACAAAACAGAAAAAGTAAACCAAGAATTCCCTCACCTGCTGTGAAGGTTGTAGTTGCTCCATCACTTCATCGGCAGCTGGTGAAACTGGGATTTCCCGCCTTTTTTGTTTTTTTTTGGACGAAGAATGTTCGGAGTTAGTTGAGAATTGAACAAATATTCCACAAAAATAATGATTTTCCAGAAAGATGGACGAGATTTTCAAAGAATAAAATCGAAATAACGTCTGCAAACTAGTTAAATGTTTCCATAACATTCGATTCTCAATAATCCGGTTGCGACAACAAAATCGACAACAACAATCGAGTCTCAAAATGTCCAAACGAATGGTTTGCTGTGTTTCTGCTATCGATTGTTCATCGTCTGCCTAAGTTCCTCCATTAGCAGATTATTTTTATTATTACTTGTTGTTAATAACTTATTATTTTATTATTACTTGTTGTTAATAACTTATTATTTTATTTTTACTTGTTGCCTTACTTAATAAATCAATAAATTACACTTAAATCCAATCCAATCGAACTTTCCTTTTTTTTGTTCAAAACATTACTTTCGACCATCACATTGCAAAGCAGTATGATAACAAGAGCATTCTATTAAGCAATATTACGTTTATGAGTAATGGTAATTACAATAATTATGAATTAACTAATAATGTTATTATTATTATTATCATAATTAATATTATTAATATGTTCCCTTTCGTCGCCGTCAGCTATGCAACTTAATTTCGTTCGTCGAGTACGGAAACATTCCCATCTCCGAGATTTCAAGTGCGAAAGTGGCGTCTGATCCATGCGATTCTCCTCCTCATCCTCTTCCTCTTCATCCACGATCTGAGCTCCTCCACACGTACTTAAGAGTGTTTGTGCAGAACACATGCAAACACGTGCACATGGAAACAATCAATCCATTGTCAGGAATCAGTATTTTTTTCTTGAACGTCGTATTACTTTTGGAAATGAAAAATCATCATCATCATCGACGACGATTTGGATGATCGGGTTGTTGTTGTTGATAATGATGATCATGCTGTCAGGAGAAAACATTTTGAAGGAAACATTAACTTCTGTTATCAGCCTCAATGAAGAGTGATAAAATCATACACCCTGGAATCTCATCCTACGATTCGTTATTCCATCCACCCAGCCATCTATCAATTCATCCATCCATCCATCCATCCATCCATCCATCCCATCCATCCATCCATCCATCCACCATCCATCCATCCATCCATCCATCCATCCATCCATCCATCCATCCATCCATCCATCCATCCATCCATCCATCCATCCATCCATCCATCCATCCATCCATCCATCCATCCATCCATCCATCCATCCATCCATCCATCCATCCATCATCCATCCATCCATCCATCCATCCATCCATCCACCATCCATCCATCCATCCATCCATCCATCCATCCATCCATCCATCCATCCATCCTCCATCCATCCATCCATCCATCCATCCATCCATCCATCCATCCATCCATCATCCATCCATCCATCCATCCATCCATCCATCCATCCATCCATCCATCCATCCATCCATCATCCATCCATCCATCCATCCATCCATCATCCATCCATCCATCCATCCATCCATCCATCCATCCATCCATCCATCCATCCTATATATATCGCTATTGATTTTTCCACAATGTGCTGCGCCAGTGCTGGGCCACCGCAGACGCTCTGCTACCTTTCCTGACCATTCCTGCTCTCTTTCTCTTGCTTTGTATGTTTCATTCCTTTGCTTTGTTTAAGAGTAACGCTTTGTTTATCGTACTTTATATATCGTTGTGCTTTTGTTTGTGTGTGCGATCGAATGTTTGGCGTCTGTCCTTTTCATTTTTTAGCGACATGGAGGAAAGAAATTGTTGTTTGGATCGTATATTTCGGTGGTAACGCTTATTGGTACTGCTGACGAAACGACGTCATCGTCATCATCGTCACCATCGTCGTTATCGACATCATTTACAACGTCATCGTCAACATCAGTATCATCACCACCGTCATTTTCATCAAGAACATTGTTATTCCAACGAACTCGTTGTTAGATGGTTTTTCGTTTCCATAAAATTGGCGACTTTTGATGATGATCCTGACACAATTAAGGGATGGATAGGTAGGTAGATAATACGATGAACATAGGATGCACGGATGCATTGATGCATGGATGCATGGCTGTGCGGGTGCATGGATGGGTGGGACGAAGGATGGATGAATGGATGAAGAGAATGTCCATTGGATAGTATTTAGTATCCAGCAGGCTTATTGAGTGGTGCGTGACAAATTACTGGATTGAAATGAGAAAGAGATTGATGGAGACTGGTTGAAGAAGGTGAAATATAGGCATTATACCTAACCTCTATTTATTCATCAATCATTCTATCCCCCCCCATTCATTCATCCATTTATCCATCCATCCTACCCCAGCTAGTGGTGGCAATCAAAGCGTGTACTTAAGAACGATTGAATCTCAAAATGGAAACTGCTGCTGTGCACAACCGGTGTGCACGCTAACTGCTGTATTATGCTTTTACATGATGAAAGGATGGATGGATGGATGGATGGATGGATGCATGGATGCATGGATGCATGGATGGATGGATGGATGGATGGATGGATGGATGGATGGATGGATGGATGGAGGATGGATGGATGGATGGATGGATGGATGGATGGATGGATGGATGGATGGATGGATGGATGGATGGATGGATGGATGGATGGATGGATGGATGGATGGATGGATGGATGGATGGATGGATGGATGGATGGATGGATGGATGGATGGATGGATGGATGGATGGATGATGGATGGATGGATGGATGGATGGATGGATGGATGGATGGATGGATGGATGGATGGATGGATGGATGGATGGATGGATGAAACGAATGAATAAAGGACGATTGAATGAATGCACAGTGCTTTTGATGATGAATCAACCAATTATTAGAGGAGCAGGAGAATGGAATTTCCATGAAAGCTAAAAATAAACTTCCAGAATGTAAAATGAATTATAGAATGAAACATCATGAGTAAATAATTTAAAAATTATTTGTTGTTATTGATGTATTTAATTCTATGACCTTTATAATCTTCTTTAATATTTCCGGCAAAAATTAAAACACGTTCTTTGTTGGAGAGTCTAATCTAACGAACATGGATTCAAATATCTTCTTCTCAAAAAAACTAATTCAGAGCTTACATAAAACTAATTATGCATTTCATGCATGTTGCTGGATTGGCACCGTGGATGATTAATAAATATTATACATTATATATAAATACTGTCCTCAATATTTAATTGCAAAAATTTTAGACCAAAGGAAACTTAATTAGCTTTCCTTTCAAACCCCAGATGCCCCCTCATATCAGGTTCCATCCTTGGGCGGAGTGGGTGACTCTGAATGAGAAGCACACCATTCAATGAACTGAAACCCCAAAGAACCAAGGAATGCGAAAATATAATAATATCAAAAAATAACAACATAAATAATATAAAAAAATAGCAACATAAATAATATAAAAAAATAGCAACATAAATAATATAAAAAAATATTCACAAAAAAAAACTGCCTGGAGTGAGTAATGTTTTACACGCTAATTAACCGACAGGGTCACCCACCTGACTAACGGGTGTGGACCACCACTCGTCAGGAGCTTGGGCTGAAACATTCGATGACGGGGGCACTCCTCTGGTGAGGAATACTAATTATGATGATGATGATGACGATGACGACGACGACGAAATTGTGTTGAAGACGACGATGACGATGTCGATGAGTTCCTCAGAGCAAATTACTGCAACCTAAATCGATACCTGCACACAATCAACTGGAATGTTTTGTTTCAATATTACTTTGAAGACTGCTGGTCAGAGTTCAAATATCAGATCAAGTCAGCATTCAAACCTCACGTGCCCAGATTTCTTCATCTTACCAAAACCAAAAAAAGGCATCCCCGTTCATTTACAGAATGCTGCCAACTAAATCTAAATTATGGAAAACCTGGAAGTGTCTGCAAAACGCCAGGGACAGGATCGGATATTATAATTGTTGCTAAAATCTGTCGTAACTACATCACTAAGTATTACGCATCCATTGAACTTAATCTGCTTCGGAGCAGAAACTATGATTCCATAGATACATCAGTAGAAAGCTACAATCTCGTGCCAACACATTAGAGATTGTTCTACCATCAGGAACTCGTAATCCATCCGAAATAAGTGATATCTTCAACCTCTACTTTTCGTCAGTTTTTACAATTGAAGATAACGAGAACCCCATAACATCTTGTGAAACCCAAGCAGAAATGAAGTCAGGTTTACTCCAGATGAGTAAGTATGACCTTGCTTGGCCTTAATTCCTCATTGTCGACGGGACCGGATGGAAAAACCAACATCCTCTCTGGCTTTACCGCTTGTCCGTATATTTGACATTTCCCTTAAAGATCAAAAGATGCTGTGACTGGAAAAGGGCATTAATCACTCCTATACATAAAAATGTTTCCACCATCTCTCCTGGAAACAACAGGCCCATCTCAATGACATCCACATGTTGCCGTGCAATGGAACGGATTATCAGCAAATCGCTTATGCATCATCTAGTACAACATAAATTAATAAACATAAATTAATAAACAGGAATCGACATGAATTTATGACTGGCAGATTCACTGTAACAAATCTACTTGAATGCATACAACAATGGTCAGAAGCAATGTTCCCTCTAATTTTTTTTTGCAGCATGCGCGGAAAAATATAGCATCTGCGCGTCACATTTTCAGCGCACCTGAATTTTTTTTAACATATGTCAACCAAGATAGCAACGAAATCAGAATTACTTGAAACTCAAAGCTTGTTTTATTAAATGCTACCGTTTAATTAAAAGTGTTACAAATCTTAAATAAATTAAAAAAAAGTAGTTAGTCACTGAAAGTCATCATTTTTCACTTCTATCTTTCTTTAGCGACCATTCCGAGTACACTTTGTCGAGATCATTGCAAGTTTATAGCCATTTTGAAGATAAAGGTCAGCACTACATTAATACCTAGATATCAATAGTAACAATCCCATGCTTTACAAGTCAATTGGGTCACGAGATATCACCGCATTGATTCGATCGTTAGTGAAACTTTGAAGCGTGATATCTCAACTTTGATACATGGATATCAATTATATTATATCATTTAAAGATATCTATTAGCACTATTATTATTATTATTAAGATGATATACGCCTCAAAAAGTTTCCATGTTAAATAAATTTAGTTTATGACAAATTAAATTTTACAAGCAAGTTTTATATAAAAAAAAAAAGTAGTTAATGTTATTGTAATTGTAACTTCATTTATATAGCGCCATAAGCATAGCGTCAGAGGCGCTTCTTGTAACCATTTATATAGCGCTCCTTCCCAAGGGCGCTGGCGGCAGTGCAGGCTGGGTTTCGAACGCGACACATTACGACTGTTGCCATTACCGCCGTATGCAGGCACGTAACCCATTCGGCTAACCTGCACGCTCAATTATTATTAAATAATGTTGTAATACAGTCGAACCCGGTTATGTCGCCGGCCTAGGGAGTTGCCAAAAGGCGGAGAGATAACCGATGATCGAGATCTTGAAGGCTTTTCTAAAACACTTCAGTTTCATCATTTCAGCATTAAAAATTATCCGACTATCATGTGTGTCCAAAATTGGGCGCACTTGAGTGTTCAAAATCTCTCTCCACAAATTGCTTTGAAGACTTTTTGTACCTCTTTTTGAAACGATCCAGCCATCCCTGACCTGCCTTAAAGTCAGGATGTCCTACCTTGCAGTAAGGATGTCAATCTTCTCCATCAGCAAGGGTCCATTGACGGGAAATTTTGTTGCTCGCGAATTTGTGAACCGTTGGAGCATCGTCAACATCTTTGTGCTCAGCCATTCTATGTTTTTTTCTTGCTGGATCAAAGACAGACTTCTCGTACATTTACTTTATCACGTCAGAATTCTTTTTCCACCCTGAAGTGCTGGATGATTAAGGTCTGCTGGTTTTGTTCCTTTTTCTAGCTGCAATATGATTTCATACCTTTTCTCTATTGACTGAACGTCCAGGTTTCTATTAACATTTCCTGACATTTTTAGAACAAAAAATAAACAGAATAGCTAGAGCGTGTTACCCCTCAGACAAATTCAACAAAGTCGGCGATTAGTCAAAAGGATCGAGATAACCAATGTAAAGTGGTGAATTTGACCCTCTTTTGAGATATTAGGGTTCGGAGACATAAAACAATTGAATAACCGATGATAAAATGCTAAGACAATGAGGGCATTTGGCGGTTGCATTTCAAAAACGTCGACTTAATACGGTTAGTGGGTTAACCGAGGTCGAGATAAGTGAGCTCCACTGTATTCCGAAAGGTTAACATCTCCCCTTTCTAAATACGTACCATTTATATAACTGCTATGTTTGCGAGACTCAAATTTTGCAAAAAACCAGACCCTCCTATTTCGCTATTTTCACTTTTCACGATAAATAAAGATGTCGCCAAGTTTTGCTAACTGTTTTCTAAACGAAGTCGGCATTTCTGTTCCTACTAACTCTTTCAACCATTCCAGTCTACTCTTCAAGCCGCTTGTATTCTTCATAACAATTTTTAATTTAATTTTAGTTTAATCGTTTTTAGACGTTCGACACTGTCAATCACGCCATTCTCTTAAACATTGGACTACTATGGAGTCAGAGGCATCGCTTTGGAATGGTTGAGGAGCTACTTGTCAAATAGAACACAACAGATCCAAGATTTCAAAAAATAACGGAATTTTATCTAAGGTTCGGTTTTATATTGACAAAAAAAAACGCTTATGTTGTACTCATCTATCCATATTTGTCATAATGCAACATGAATGCAACAGATCTCTGTCAGCTTTAGTTCTTCTTGCTTCTTGTTCAGATCCGTTAACTCTTGAGCTTAAAAACATTTTTTGCATCTTAATATAACTGTAGGGATCCGGAAAATTTACCGCCGGAATATTCATTTCCTGAAATTTCATCGCCCAAAAATTGTTCTTTTTATTTGGTGTAATAATTCAGTACTAGCGGCAGTCCTACATAGAGTTGTCCAAAGCTGAAAACCTGCTTTGGTAGGTAGATATAAAGTTTTTTGAATGTTTGACCCTGAGATTTATCGTAGGAAAACCTAATCGGAGAAGAGACTGCTTACATTTGAGTGCGGATAAGTGGTATCCGCTGTATTAAAACTGATTCCATGTTAGCTGATTCTATCGCTCTTACTTCAATTACATTGGGCTGCAATCGTGTGACTGCGAGCCAAGTTATATTGCAGAGACCCTTACAGGGTAATAAGTTTCTGAGATAATCTATAGTCTGAGTTTGTTACGTGGCATTGAGAGAAAATGACAATGCCCGATCAAAACAGCCCGGTGACAAAAACGACCCCGTCATAACATAAAACTCATCAAAACAGCTTAATGTACGATTAAGCTTAGATCATCGAGAGGTTCTGTGTTGAACCATAGTGAGAAGTCAACCATTTATTCACACATTTTTTGGGCGATGAAACTTCCGGAAATAAATTTTCTGGCGAAGAATTGTCCGGGGTGAAATTACTGTGACCCTAACTGATTACAGTTATAAATTTAATTGAACTCAAAGAAGGAGCACAACTCGTACTCGATACAACAACACTTGAAACTCGAAGCAACTCGATCTCAAAATCAAACATGGGCTACTTCTTGCTTGTACTACTCGAGTACCGATTTCAGGTACTTGTACTGGTACTTGTAATAATACTTGGACCTCGAGTACCAGTTCTCGTTTTATTGAAAAGCTTGTTTATCGACCCCTGTGCGCATAACTGATGTGATATGAAAGTTAACAAAAATACACTTCGTATTTCATTGGGCTTACAAATTGACAAGATTTTCTGAATTCAATTTTATCTCAATGGCCAGATTTTAATTTTGTTTCGTAATTCATGTTAAACTTGCATCAATTATCGACAAGTTTTCCGAAAAACAGCAAAATACGACAACTTCATGATCAAAAATCTTTTTAGTTGCTCAACCAACGTCAATATAAATTACACCAAAAAATCATCAAACATTCTTCTAAAAATCGCCTGGCAAGATTTTTATTTATTTTGTTTAAATTTGCATAATTTATCGGTAACTTTTCTGAAAAAATACGGCAAATTCATGATCAAAAATATCTTAGTTGTCAAAATAAATTACACAAAAAATAATCATCAAACGTTATTTTTAAAATCGCACAATGTTTTGAGAAGTGTAAACTAAAACGCAAACCATATTAACTTTTGACATGTTTTTATTATAATAAATTATCGTTATTTTAATCAGTTCTAGACGAGCAGATGCTCTGCGCGAGTGCTGCTAGTTTGGAATAAATTTGACATTCTACAGGTTTCATTCAAATTTGACATTTTACAGGTTTCATTCAAATTTGACATTCTACAGGTTTCATTCAAATTTGACACTTTACAGGTTTCATTCGCTCGTCTCCCGGCGGTTCTCCGAACTCTGTTCCCGCCAAAAATGGTTGTGCATCTTTCGTTTAGGCGATCTTACTCTTCTTCTTAGCGTTGCAAAAGAGACATTGGAAAAAAGAAATTTTGCTTGTCAGTGAATAGTTTGCGACGTCAAGAAAATAAAAAAATCCAGAAAAATAAATCTTTTGCAGTCAGAATACGTCCGAGTGAGTCATATATAAATTCTATAAATTTGCTTCTTTAAAAACAATTTATCATTCATATTTAAATTTTTCTTTTATTCTTCGTCAGACCACCCAGTTTTTTGACTTTTCACATTTCTCATCTATAAAGAATTTTTATTATTTTTTGCAAATTGCACTTCATGAAAATTTGCTAAAATTAAATTAACAGTTTAACTATTTTTGATGCACATGTAAATGTCAACATGTAAATGTTACGCTTTACAATGTCCTAAAAGTTAACTGGCCCAATTCTCATAAAAAGATGGTAGTAGTTAAAGAAATTACCAAGGGTGCGAAATGGAACCAGTGAAGGTTAAACTGATGGCAGAGGTCGTTAGGCAACGTCGTACAAAGAATTTAATGCTGTAATGAGCATCTATTTTCAAATAATAACCTGCAGGTTGGCAGAATGGTAGCATTCCTATGGCGCTAATAACAACAGTCGTTATGTGTTTTCAACCTTGGGTAGTTCTATATTTATGCCTTGAGAATCACAAATAATTAAATAAACTTATAAAATTGATTCATTATGATTACGTTCGAATTAAAAACATTTAAAATTTGAAAATTATTAGATTTAAATAACTAATTCTTTTGGCTTGTCGATGTTATTGTTCGTAGTAAAAAGCATGTATTTTGAATGCACTTTTATAGAACCTCTATTTTATTTGAGCGATTTCAAGGGAGAAATTTAATTAGGCATTATTAAACGTTGATTGTACTATCACAAAATACGTGAGTTGAGATCATCAAATTATCTTTAAGATCATAATTTGTGTCCTGATGATACAATTTTAAAAATACAATTTATTTTCTGAAAGATTAAATACATCTGCAGCTTATTAGTTAATTGTAACATCTTTTGATGGATTTCTTTTGACAGCAGTTCTATATAATTCTTCCACGAAGATGTTGAAAAGTCTAAGAGACCTCCTTCTTGAACAATCAGTCAGAAATTTTGGAAAAATCTTCTTAGAGAGTCATCAAGCAGGACCAGGGACTTTCAATTGTTAGTTTTACTTTGTTTCAATGATTTGTTAATGTTAATATGGACAACAGTTTGGAATATTAAGTACTACAGACAATTTTGAAAATTCCTCGAGAAAGGTCGCAATTATACGATTAGTCATGAATTAAAAAATAATCAGTAATTTATCCAATAACAACATAATCCTTTATTCCAGACATGGTAAAAAAAGGCATATATTTATTGCCTCATTTGTTTGAAGACATCCTGCTTAAAAGTGACCAAACAGGCTGGCCAATACCGTACAAGTTCATCAAACCTTGCCTCTCCAACAGAGACGTTCTGCTGTGGACAAACGTCGACATAAAAACTGGAATACTCGACGCAGACGACTTGTTGGACCTTTCAAAATCCAAGCTTCCCTTGAAGCAGTTGTACTTCGTGACCGACTTGATGACCAATAGCATGATGGAAGTTTTAGGAAAATGGTCTGAAGACCTTGAATTTCTGCAAATCCTCTACCGGAATAAGGCTAGGTCACTGCACGGAATTTATCAATTGTTAATTAACTTGTTATCTTATTGGCTTTCATTAATTCATGAAAATAGTTATCATTTATTTTCAGGGCACGGTGGCATGAAGGACAAGCAGCGAAAGCGCTAAAATTTCCTAAATTGAAAAGACTCGTCCTGAATATTGATATCTTTATTCCCGATTATTTCCATTTGTTCGGCATCTGTCAAAGTCCTCACTTGCAAGAATTAGTCATATTTTCTTCCGCTAATTATAACTTTCATTATCGGAGAGAAAGAAACTTAATTGAAAATAGATTTGTAAATTTAATTAAAAATGGAAATTTATCCGAGAAATTGAAGCGCTTGGCCATCTTGATACCGATTAATTACGAAATAACACGCATTTCTAATTATAGGCATTTGAGGTAACTGTTTGAAATAAGTTAATAATAATATTTGAAATTATTATATTACTGCTATCGATGCTATTATTGGCAGAGTTCTAGAGTTACCTGATCAGATATGGTTTGCCAAAATGTCGAATCTCAAGAATATTATCGCGCGGTCAAAGTGAGTGATATTTTCTATTGATACAATGTTTAAATAATTCATAACTTGTTTTAAAGACATAAGTTTATTTGTGTTTTTATTTAATCTTCATTTAATTCGACTTGTCATTTTAACTGACTTTATACTACGTAGTTCACATAAACATTTGGAATTAACATGTCACGATCCTGAGCAGAGTGAAGGAAGGGTAAGCCATCTTGAATTTTAGCTATGTTCGAAATCACATATTACAATTTTATATGATTTACTTGATTGTCTTTTTTTATATTTTGCTTTCTACTTCTTAAAACATTTTAAATGCTTTTCTTAGCTCATATTAAAATATGATCTAGAAGATCTACTGCTCCTCATTGAGACAAGATCAGAGTCGTTTTATTACGAACAATTTAATGCAGGGGTTTTGCTGAAGAACTTGCTGGAACTTGTTCTTAAAGATGCACATCAGGTGTCTCCACAACAGTGGAGAAGAGTGGAAAAGGTTACTAATCAGAATCGTAATTATTAAGCATAATTAATATTGGTTTAATACCCATTAACTCCGTAATGGTAATTAACATCCAGTGATTAGTGATTAGTTTTAACTATGATAGCCATAAATCGCTCCGGAAAATATTTCTCAAGTTACTATCAAAATTATTATCATTGCGAATAATATTGTTTTTGTATATAATGATTTAATTTATGACACTTATTTCTAGGTGATCTTGGAATTCATAAAAAGACACCATTATGAAGACGTACAACTGATGTAAGTAAATGGCAATAATAAAAATTAAAAAATAACATAATAACAAAAAAAGAAATATAATAACAATAATAATTATACTTTTGTTAATAATAATAATAATAATTTTGTTAATAATTATTATTACAATTTTGTTAATAATCATAAATATTAAAAAAGTCCATTTGAACGCATGTTTGTCTATGTAAGTTGTCCGATTGGTATAAAAATATAAAATTTTTTTCAGTTATTTATTCAAAGACAAAGTTCATCACCTGAGCAAAGATTTTATGATGTCAGTTAAGAAAATATGCTTTTATTTTTCTTTTCAGACAAAATAATGATAACATGCCTAATAAATCAAGACACCCTTAAATGTTAATAACTTGTTGATTGTAAATATATATCATCATGACTATAGATTATTGATTGGCTAATTTGGCATATACATTTTATTTTTAATTTTATTTTTAGGAAAATATCTGACTTTTTCGTCAACACACCAATCGTTAGTATTTTGGTAAAACGCCTAATAATAAAGATTACTTTTATATATTGGTGAAATTGCAAATATTGCGTTTTATTAACAATAATAATTAATATTATTATGATTATAAGCTGCGATTAATTACTTTAAAACAAATAAATATGTTTTAATCTTTCCAGTATAGCAACAAAACTTTTGACGTGGTAAGTTTACGATTTGTTTAAATATTTTAAAACATTAATTTGATTTATTCATTTTTAATAATAATTATAATAAAATATCTACTAATAATATGTTCTTTAAACTTGTAGTACCACTAACGTTAATGATTCCGGTTGCTCATTAATGTCCATTCTTAGATTATTAGGACGATGCCCGATAATTTTAAATTAAATTTAATTTTAATTAATTTTGGTAAACATTCCAAATTCAGGCGAATTGCCAAGAGCTAAAGAATTTCATGTATTCCTACGTGACTTCTGAGCCAAACAAGACAAGGTCATTGAAGTATTTGAGTCATCTCATCTTCTGTGACTCTGTTTGCAAGGATCCGAGTTTTAAATCTGTAAAAACTAGTTTTAATTGTGTTTATCATTGGTGGATATAAAGTCGCCAGAATAAATTTATTAATTTAATGCAACAACAATAAAAATAATAATTAGACTAATAATAATATAACGATAATGATAGCGGTGATGAATTTTCAAGTCATATCAATATTATTGGTAGGAATTGTAATGGTAATGAAAAACAACATTTTTTGACAAATGTTAAATTAAATTTTCTAGGTCAACAAATTCAAAGTTTCATTTGCGAAGTTTCGAAAAAACACCAATCTTCTGCAATAATATGATAAAATAAATGAATTTGACTTTTGCTCTTAATCCCTCTTAAATTTATCATTCTTGTTTGAGAATTATGAAAAGCACGCAGTCAATATTCTCGAATTATTGCGCTTGTACTACAACTACAAAGTTGATGACAAAAGAAAATTGTGATTTTTACTTTTTTTTGTGATTAAATTGGTGATTCGTATATTAAATTTTATTCATTTGTTGTTAACAGTGATGGGCAAAATAAATCGCGATTGCGATTTAAATCGTGATTGCGATTTAAATCGTGATTTAGGCGATGGTTGCGATTCGATTTGAACATTGTTGGATTCGATTTGAACATTGTTGGATTCGATTTTGGCCTCAGTGATTTTGATTCGATTAGATTTGCCTTTTTTTTGATTCGATTTGCTTTTTCAAAAATATCATTAATTCATGAAATTTCAAATCGAATTAGTAAAATAAAGATGGTTATATATTTTTAATTTTGTAAAAATGGTTATAAATTTAAGAATACTATATCTTTGGCGTGCTCCCCGTTAAATAAACATTGTTGTAGGTTACATGCTTTTGTTCTACTTGTAGCTTTACCGCGTTTTAAATATGTCCGAGTTAGATAGCAGGAAATATGGGATTTTTCTCTTTAGTCCAGTCATCTAGAGCTGTACAAAGATGCAAAAGAAAAAGATAAGGAAAGAACAACTCAACAGAGTCATTCGTTGCTACCATTCATGGCTGTGGCAGAAGGTATTAATGAAGATGCGCTTTCTCTGACATACAATGATTCCAACCCAAAGCAAAAGGCCCTTACCGAAGGAATAGTGAAACATCTTGTAGCCGAAGCAATGCTTTCACTTCGCATAGTTGAAAGTTCAGGTTTTGCCTCTTTTATGAGAATTGTGGACCCAAATTATGTTATTCCAAGTAGAAGGACTATAAATAGAAAATTAACTGGTATATTGCAGACATTAAGAGACAATTTGAAAAATGAAATTGAACTACTAATTAATAATAATTTGAGCGTCAGATGTGTACATGCTTCAACAGATTTGTGGAGCAGCCGTTCATTTGAACCAATTATTGGAGTAAAATTCCACTACTTTGACGAAGGCTTTCAGCTGAGAACAAAGACGGCTGCTTATAGACACTTCGGGTCTTAACACACGAAAAAATATTTGTGCAGCTTTTGAGGAAATAACAGTCAGAGTATGGGTTGCAGAGCATTGACATTGGATATTTTGTTACTGACAATGCCAGAAACATGCTCAAAGCATTCACAATATTTTCCGAGGAAGCTGCCAGGTTTGCCTTTGATCAAAAGGAAAATAAAAGATTATCTACAGTGCTAGAAAAAATGTTACGACAGTCCCCATTTTTTGTAATAACTTAAGTTTAAATTATCGTACGAAGCTCAAATTTAGAAGAACTGTGTAATATCCTTAAAGAATATAACTCGTATATTTTTTTTCACTTTGATCAAGAATTAAGCGCAAATCCCACAAAAATCCATTTTTTTGCATAGAAATATTGCTACGACAGGTTACAAAAAAAACTCATGAATTTCAGTATTTTGGCAAATATGTTTATTTAAAACTAAATGAAATAATGTTTCAATAGGATGTCATTCCTCCTTTCTTAGAAATAACATCTATGCACCTATTTTCATGGAGAAAATCAGTGTTTTGATGACCTTTTCATTCAAATTTCTCCAGGTGCTCCAAATCGCTTCTTTCAATTCATTTTCTGTGTTATATTGCTGTCCATTGCCATAAACGGATCTTGAAAGAAGGCCCCAGACATTTTCAATCGGATTCAAGTCGGGTGAACACGCGGGCCAGTCCATCACTTGCATGTTGGACTCCTGGAAAAATGCTCTGGTTGCCTTGGAAACATGAATAGGAGCATTATCTTGCTGAAATTCATGTTGTTTTGCTTCAGCAAAAGGAAGGAGATGATCCTTGAGCATTTTGATGTACTTCTGAGAGTCCTGCCTCCCTTTAAAAAGCACCAGTTCAGTCCTCCAAAATGCTGAAATTCCTCCCCAGACCATCACAGAGCCTCCTCCGTGTTTTCTGCTAAAAAAAACATCTTTCTTTTCTAAGATCATGCCAGTAGTATTTATAGCCATCTGGACCAACCATCAAGGTTGGATTTTTTTTAATCTGTGAAAATTATGCGTTCCCATCTTTTGTTGTAGCTGACCATCTCTTTTGCCTAGAGGAGGCGTTTTTTCTTGTGATGGACTTTCAACGCTGGAGCTCGCTTTCGCATTTCGTATTTCAACTGTCCACTTGAATTAAGATAATTGGAGACTGTCCTAACATGGACATCCAAGTCCAGCTTATCTTTTAGCTGTTTACACGAATATTCCCCTTGTGAAGCCTCCCTGATGAGACGTCTCTGAATCTGATTCGAGAGTTTTTTCGGTCTTCTGCCCTTGTACTTCTTATCATATGAGTCTGGATCATCCAAAAACATTTGATGACAGTTCTTGACCTATTCAACTCATTTGCAATCTTTCTTATTGAATAGTTTGCCTTCCTAAAGGCCTTAACTTGTCCTCTTTTTCCTTCTGTCAAACCTGCTTTCTTCCCCATGATGAAATGAATTTAAAAGGAAGTTTTGAATTTCACACTCCTTATTATAGCCTTCTTAATGACAATTTAATGTTTGATCTTTCCAATAAGCCCTTGAAATTGATGAAACGAGCCCAAAACGGAAACTGTCTTAATAATATTTCCAGGCCAAAAATGGTTCATTTGCATAATTTACGGGAACCATTAACCCACATGAAAGGAAATTTTGCACGATGTTTACAAATGGGGTTTTATATAATTGCTGAAAATTTCAGCAAGATATGTTAATCTGTAAGGAAATTATCCATAAAAAGTGAGTATGTCGTAACAATATTTCTAGCACTGTATATGTACTGATTATCAGACACCTCTTTTTGGTTTCAATAAATAAATAAAAAAAAAATAATAAAACTAAAAATGTTGGCTGTTAATTTCATTGTGTTTTGCTCGAAAAAATTTGCGAAGATAGGGCAGCAGTAAATTTTGGAAGATTTGATTCGATTTGGGATTTGGGCATTTGGGATTTGATTCTATTTGGAATTTTTTGATTCTATTTCAGATTTGGTTGTTGAGATTTAAATCATTTTACAAATGATTTGAGATTTGACCATTGAGATTCGATTTGATTTGTGCCCATCACTGGTTGTTAATAATGTTATTTAAAGTAAAGAAATGTGGAGTAGCTCATTGGCATCTTGGAAGGCATTAAAGTACGACCTCTCATCACCCTTTTCAAGATTCGACCTCATATTACCAAATCCTCCAATTTCTCTCTTTTGTAGTCTGCTTATAGACCTGGTTTCTCCATAGAGACCGCTCTTTCCCATACATACTGCCATGGTAAGCCTAGACATCTTTGCGGCCTTTGTCACAATCAACCACCACATACTGTGTAAAGACTTCACTTAGTTATTTGTAGCCTTACAATCTTTTGGCTTCCCTCCTCCAACTTCAACAATTCTCAATATGTTAAGTTCTGTACTCATACGTCTTGTTCTGTCGCTCTTTATGCTGGAATCCCTTAGGGCTCTGTCATAGGACCACATTCTTCACTATTTACCTCTTCCACTTAGTCAAAATATCGACATGTCCTTCCATCAATATGAGGACGACAAGCCTCTATTCTGTTCTCTCCAGCAATAATGTCTCAGATTAACTTGAAAAACTGATAAATTTGTCAAATTCAAATTATTCGAACATGCCATCAAACTCTAATAAACATCATCTCTCCACAACTTTTCCTTAGAAACTGTTATTGACAGGTTGATGTTTTGGAGTGAAAATGTTGATGATGATAGTGACAGGGTTGGGGTTGGTGATGATGATGGTGACAATAACAACAACGACGACGACGATGATGATAATAATAATAACAACAATAAAATTTAATTTAAGTTGTTTGTTTGCATATTATGTTATAACAATCACCATCATAATAACCTCTTCAGAACAACTAAATTCCAACTAAATGATAATAATAATAATAACAACAATAAAATTTAATTTAAGTTGTTTGTTTGCATATTATGTTATAACAATCACCATCATAGTAACCTCTTCAGAACAACTAAATTCCACCTTCACTTCCAAGCAGCAGGCAAGTTCACTTCTTTCATTCCTCCAGATTAAATATTCGACCTTCTTTGATGACAATTCATCATTTTAATTTGTAAAGTTTTTACAAACTGGAGAAGCTCGTGAAATCTGAGAGTCCAACAAAAGTCAAAAGAAGTTGATCAATTGTAAGTGGTTTTGCTGTTTTTGTCGTTGTCATGGTTACTGTTGTTGCTGTTACCTGCTGCTAGCTGCTATTTCATTTCTACTTGTTTAATTTAACTGTCATTTTACCAATGACAAGCATTTGATTACTTTAAATTCAAACACAATACTCAAACAACAGTTACTCCTCTGTCGTGTTACTTATGTCGAGGAACATTATCAGTTGATTTGTTGTCTTTAATCTCTTGATTATTACTAATAATTATTTACTACCTAAAAAAAAAGCATTGACAAATTTAGAAACTTTTGCTGCGGCCATATTTCATAATGAACAAACCTTAATGGCTTTGAATGCCATTAATCATCTAAAAAATCTGAGGTGGGATTCATTAATCTCTTCAAAGATGTGGCTCAAATTTAATTTCGACATTTTAGTAATTTTCAACTAATTTAGGATGCTGCTATTTCTAGAACTTGGTCCATTTCTACATTCGGTCATAAAGCTCCTCCTAGGCTGAGTTTTGTGGAGGTCATGCCTAAACTTGAGAATCTGACACTTCATCGAGATTGGTTAATGTAAGATATTACATCTAATTATTTTTCGGTTGATGATCGTCATCACTGCATTTATTAAGCAGTTGCTGTAATTCCAATTAATCATTTGATTCTTTTTATACAGAAGCGTGTTCAATTCCCTAAATGGAAAAACGTTGAATATGTTGATATAGATTATTTTGTGGAAGATGTTCCACCAAACATAAAGTCGTTAGCAACTAAGGTATTTTTCCGGAAGGGTGCCGGACTATTGGACGAAGGAGACGATATAACGAATAACGAATTAGAATATATATAGACATAAAAAAAGATTTGATTTAATAAATAAAACTCAATTATTATAGTAAATTCAATTTCATCGCCAGAGTTTCACAATTTTATTGTTTCGAATAAATTTTAAGACTTTGTTGTTTCTATGCATGTTTAATAATGGCAATATTAATTAATTAAAGACATTTTTTATAATTTAACCGTTATATATACCCAAACCAATCTCGATGTTGATTGGTGCTTGCGATCAGTGAAATGCCGACCAATAGGAAAATTGATGTCAAACAAATAGTGAGTGAGTGAGTGAGTGAATGAATGAATTAATCTAGGACGTCATTTCAGCATTTTCCAAAGAGAGGGAAACCCTTGCATTGCTTGAGAAGATGATATTTTTTTGCTTCTGGCCAACATTCAGAGGAAGCAGACCCTAGCAAAACCATCTGGTATAAAGTCAGTCTAAAGCCGTTGCCTCCTCCAAATGGCGTCTATGACTAGCCAACAAAACCAACCAACCAGTCAATCAATCAATCTTACAAATATTACTACAAATACGTTGCCCCCCCGATTTTACTATACTGGTGAACGAAGCACAAATTCTAAAACTCTGGCGAACAATTTAAATATATTATCTTTTATTCGTCGGCTCAAATTTGTATTTGTCATGTAAAAATTATTTAAATATTGTGACGAAATAACGAATTGAATCTTATAACAAATTGGTTCTTATAACGAGTTTAAAAATTCGTTATAAGGTCTAATTCGTTATTCGTTATATAGTCTCTTTTGTTCAATAGTCTAGGAGCCTTCCGGAATTTAACCAGAAATTTCAGAGTTCATAACATTTCGTTGCTTCCACAGTTTTTTTCAACGCATGATTTCTAATCTTATGTTAGTCATTTGGAATATCTTCCTTTCGGAATATTGGCCAGACACTACAAGACATACGCTCTTACTGGTTTGTCCAAATTAATCCAACAATCTTTGTTCACTTTTGACCTCTTCAACAGCCAGAATAAATCATTTAAAGATTATTGAGAAAGTCAGTTAATAAAATGATCATTTAATATATGGAAACATTTTTGTGGCATGGGCCACTAAGCGAATGGACTCTTACTATCATTATTATATGTTATCGCTTACTATTTGTAATATACAAATATTTTAAAAATTATTTTTTGAAATAGTAATAATATGCTATATTGTTACAAGGTATTATAATAATAATATGTATATATTATATAGTATATAATAGTATATATAGTATTATATAATAATAATAATAATAATAATAATAACAATATATTATATATATGATTTGTTAATAATTTTTTCATGATATTTTTTCATTAATTAAAAAATATGAAAGCCTTTGGTCCCCGGATTTTATAATGTTAGTTTGATTTTTTTTTCACATGACATGTAATGCTATTTCAATAACACATTTTTAAATAACCAATTAAGATCAAATTAATTTAAGGAAGTTATCCAATTGCCTCGTCAGCACACAACTCCGTAAAGAAACAGGTAGCTATGCAAAAGCTGTCTAAGCTTAAACATTGATTCAATATTTCAAATAAATTATTTTCCTGATTTCAGGAGATTAGCAAACGTTAATAATTTTTTCATGATATTTTTTCATTAATTAAAAAATATGAAAGCCTTTGGTCCCCGGATTTTATAATGTTGGTTTGATTTTTTTTTCACATGACATGTAATGCTATTTCAATAACACATTTTTTAATAACCAATTAAGATCAAATTAATTTCAGGAAGTTATCCAATTGCCTCGTCAGCACACAACTCCGTAAAGAAACAGGTAGCTATGCAAAAGCTGTCTAAGCTTAAACATTGATTCAATATTTCAAATAAATTATTTTCCTGATTTCAGGAGATTAGCAAACGTCATGAATTCCTCTTCACAAACCTAGTAATTAAATATGATTAGTTTTCAAATTCTTTATTAATAACATTAAATTATTATTTATTTTCTTTCAGATCGGGCTTGATTCCCAACAAAACTATATGACTATATTATGTTGCCATGAACCCAAATGCTTCAGTTTCTAAGTGGTATTCCAAGTTTGGCATTAAATCCAAGGAGAATAATTAAAAAACTTTCAGCATCCAGTATTAATTATTCATTAACGGATTTTAAGGTATTGCAATAAAATTCATAAATAAATAAATAAACTTTGTCCATTCTCCACGCTTGCATCAAAGCATGACTTTCCAAATGAATGACTGGTCTCTATCCAGTCACATTCCTTATTCTTAAGAATTAGGTCCATTTGAATGAAATTCTATTTATAGACACAAATAACAGATAATTAAAAAATGCCTACAGTTTACCTGGACCACAATGTAAAGCAAAAAATGGTAAACCCAAATATTCAAAACATCAATTAACCACCCTCATTGTCAAACTATTTATATCTTTCTGAAAACCAATACACAAACATATAACCTACATATTGCATAAACTAACAACATACATTGTAATTATTGATTATTTATAAAATTACAGTAAATATTCCAAAATATCCTTACGCCCCCTTCCTCATGAAACCATGTATCTCTCTAAGAACAAAACAAAATTCACAACACCAACAACTTTGAAAAGGCATTTAACTAACATTTTAATGGCTTAAAACCGCCATCAGAAGAATTAAAAAAAAACTGTCGCTAGGAAACGCCACCGCAGACGACAGGGATGACGAACGTCCGATTCATACGAATTTAGGTAAAAAAATTCCGATCTTCAACGAGTCAGAAAAATGTCTTCTGGAGGCCATTTTTAAAGCTTTTTTCGAATTCCGATTTTGCAATTTTTCTTTCGCGAAATACTCGTTGAAATTTTTATCAAAACGAAGTTCATCACCGCCACCGAAAAGCCTTGAATGACATTTTTTTAATAGCATTCCACCAATCATTTCATCCAAAAACTCCTCAATTTTTCCCCCATCAATTTGTTTGCTTCGTTTGGAGATCAAAAATTGAAAACTAGAACAACAATAATTAATAATAATAATATTAATAATAATAACTATTAGTTATAATAATGATATCAGCAAGTTGCTGACGAGCGATTGGAAGATTAAACTAAAAGTGAAACTTTAGCTAACTTAAAGATAATATTCGGTTACAAGTGATAAATGATTCAAATTGTGACTACGCAATTCTCTCTGAAAAGCTAAAAATATGAATAAAATGCAGAATTAAACGTCTTGGTATTCGTTTCGGAACGATTCGCTTGGGTGCTATGGAGACGAGGATGGATGGATGGAATGATCAATGGATGGACGAATGAGTGAACGAATTGAAAAATTATGTTAACTTATGACAACGCGTATTGAAAATTCATGGCAAGTTGCATCCTAATCATCATAATATTCAATTACTGCCCTATCCGACAACAACAACATTAATATATCAATAACAAGGACAACTACTCCGATAATCATCTGCAATCGTATAACAGCAATAACAAAGACGACAAACGACGCGTACAATCAACGCAACAGGGTAGGGACGTGCAAACACCAAGACAACACTAACATTTCAGAGACGATTTTGAACACCTCAACAGTGCCTAACTACCAATTGAGTTGAGAATGTATTGTATGGGGAGACAAGTGGGACAAACAGAACACAAAGTAGAAAGACGAAAATTACTGTCATAATTACTGATCATAATTTATAAACTTATGCATACATCAACAACAGTAATAATTACTTCTAATAACTACTTCATAAATGTTCATTATTATTCATGCAGTGATTCCAGGCATTGCTGATACCCAATGCTAGTCTCCTACCGGATGACGTTCAAAAGTGCAACAGCATTAACATCAACAACAAGGACAAATAATATGGCAACAACGACAGAAACTACCACGAATGATTGGAAGACGATGTCATCAATATTAATGAAGATGTGCTCAATATTCATAAGACGATCTATTCATAATTCATGATGCAGATAAAAATCATCTAGGAAAAAACCCATCGGAGGGGGCCTGGTTGACTGGGTTGGACAGGAGGCGGAGATGGAATCCAGTTTTAGTCGAAGGTGAAGGTCGTTTTGTGATGATGATGATGACGACGATGCCGATGGATGGATGGAAGGAAAGCAGAAACCACGTGACTGGAAACTTCAACTAGACTCTTGGAGTTTGAGTTTTAATATTAAATGTCCATAAAATGGAAAATTGATGCTAAAAAAGAAGCCGATCAGGAGAATGTTTAAGTTTAAATAAGACTCGTCATCATCATCATCATCATCGCAATTTCTTAGCAATCATCATCATCATCATCAACATTATTCTTCATCTTCTCAATTAACGCTGAAAGTCAAGTCAGATGTCCATGAACGTAAACAGATCGCGGAGCAGTGGCAAGATGATGCCGCCACATTGTTCTCCTCATCTCATCCACCCATCCCTTCCGTCCGTCCATCAATTCCTCTTCTCCGTGTCCCTCAGTTGATGCAGACGGAGCAGAGTATGTCCTCCCCATCCAGTACGAACCCCTGACCCACGAGGGACGATGAACACCTGGAGCACTGAAAACAGTCGCTGTGCCAGTGGCGGTCCTCGAACGACACATACTTTGTATTCCCTGACGTGCCTGGAATCGAAAGCAAGGGGTGAGTAAATTGGGAATTCACTCCTGGTGGAAATAATGGTGGAATTCTTCAAGTTATTTAAAATATCAAGCCATTCTCACCTATAGCCAAGAGTTCAAAGGTTATTTTGTTAACAAGTCCATCTGATCATGCTAACCAACTAATTATCATCATTCTCGATTAACCATTAGCATTAATCGTGCAAAGTTCACGCATTCTCACAAAGTCGCAGACGAAAACCAGTTACTAAGAGCAGTTCAGGTACAAGCCAACTCAAAGGCAGCACACTTTGGTAGTTCTACATGAATTTCCGTGGCAGGGTTAGGGCAAGTGTAGGGTACAATCACGGATAGGGTATGGTTAAGAATAGGGATGGAGTTAGGCATCAAAAGTTGCCACTTTTGAGTTAACACTTGCCCAATATTCGGCCCCCGTTCAGACAATCGCAGAGACATCCTAACCAGAAATGGCCTTCTTGCAGAGGTAGCACTTCTTGGCGAAGCAGTCATTGAAGCAGTCCGAGCAGTAGGGTTTCTCGTCCCTGGTCACAAACTTTTCTCCGGCAAGGAGCCTGTCGCACCTCTGACACACGAAGCACTCCCTGTGATAGGCGCTCTCCTTGTACGAAACTCCGCCTTTGCTGATCACCTGGATGGATTGATAACGAGGTAAAGGTTAAGGTAAGAAAATTTTATTGTGGCATAAAATGAAGATGGATAAAATGATAAAAAGTAGCTTAAGTGTACTGGTATTAAGTATCAGACTGGTCCATTGTTTTTCTACCATCATGATGATTATGCCAACAATAACATAAAATGGTTATTACAGTGCGATGAGGAGGGTCACTGAGGTCAACCTACCCCGCCACACTTGTTGCACCTCTGGGCGTGGTGCTTTTCGAAACACGGCACGCAGATGATGGACTGGTTGCGAGGAACGAAACTCTGATCAGCGATGGGCTTCCTGCATTCAGTGCAGCAGAAGCACTCCAGGTGGAATTGCTTGCCATTGTAATCGTACTTCTTCATCCCTGAATGGAATCATCATCATCGTCATCATCATCATTCCAGTTGTCACCATTGTCACTGTAGTTCATTTTATGACGACGACGACGGCGATGATAATGATGATTATGACAATGGTCATGGTAATAAGATGACAACAGTGATGAATATGATCCTCCAGGAATGATTGAACGGCACCAACAACATGACATTGCAGACAACAGGCACAGAAGTGATTCTCTCGAAACGACTGAGCAGCAAACAATAACTTTACATCAAGATTGATCGGTGGTTGCCTCTTAATATGATTAATATGATTATTATATTTTATTATTTTATTATTATTACTCTTAATATGATTAATATCCTTATTACATTATTTTATTATAATTATTACTATTAATATGATTAATATCCTTACTATATTATTATTATATTATTGTTACTCTTATTATTGTCATTATAATAATAATTATTATTATTACTCATGAATATTCATATTCACTCAACAAAAAGAAATAAACAAACTTCTCAGCAGGGAGCTGATACTTGAACAACTGCAGTGCTTACTTTTCAGAAGCATGAACAACCAGCAACTATGTAATAATAATAATAATAATAATAATAATAATAATAATAATAATAATAATAATAATAATTAGGATGCATGACAGCAGGAATCCTGGCCATGTGACTGTTAAACCTAACTTAGGGCTTGCACTAAAAGTCTCATCAGTACCCCTTAAACTGGTATTAACCTTAACCCTAACCGTGATAAACTGATGAAATCTGCTACCTGGAAGATGGCTTACTACTCTGTGCCATAACCATAGCGTCAGAGGAGTCTAATCTAATCAATCATTCAATCAACCAATCAAGTACTCACTCAGCCAACTAAACAATCACTCAATCAACCACTCAGTCAATCGTTAACCAATCAATCGACTGATCGTAGTTCAACCGACAAACCAACCAGATTTGAAGACTTTGTTGCAGCTGTCGCATCTGGCAGCAAAGTTGTTGTCGTGGCAGTCGGCACAGTAAAGTTTGTTGTTTGTCGTCGCGAACGGCTTGTCGACCAGCGACAGTCTGCAGTCGCTGCACTTGAAGCACTTCTCGTGCCAGTGGGCATCCTTGTAGGACAGGTCCTGATGATTGTGGAGATGAATGTTGTTATATTATTACTTCATTATTATTATTATTATTATTATTATTATTATTATTATTATTATTACTGTTATTATTGTATTCATTAATCAGATGTATAATTCCCATATACAATAATTAATCACACATAAATTTCATGTCTAAATCCTACATTAAACATTATATCATCATCGTCACCTCATTTTGACCCCCACAAAAGGTCACTCATCCTTTACCCCAATACGTAATCACACCACCCTCCCATCCCAACAAAGCAACGATCGTCAATGTTTACTCAGCAATAACATTTGCCAGGTGAACAGTCAATGCAGGTGTTAGGACAGGTAGGCTGGTTGCTCGTAAATTATGCAAACTTAGAACAACGGCAGCGATCGTGTAAAGTTAAGGAGGATTACATAAGGAGCAGTTGAAGCGGTAAAAGTAATGCAGGTCTGTTCAGGTGATTTGAGTGACAGGTGAATTTCTAGACTGAAATGCAGTAAATGAGATTTTTATTATTAAAACCTAGGTTATGATGATGATAATGATATTTGGTAGAATTCACCACCACCATCATCATCATCATCATCTTGAGTTTTCATCCCGGCTGTAAATTATGGAATAATTTCAGGAATTTCTGTCCTTAAAAGGCAGTCTTAAACCTTTGGTCCCGATGAAGCAGTTGAATCATCGTTGTCGTCGTCAGTAGCACTCTGTATCACTTTCACCAATCTTCCCATCATCATCATCATCATCGTCGTCGTCGTCGTCAACATCTTCATTAACACAATACTCTCAATTATCATCATCTTCACCATCATCCTCACCACAACCTCAGCCATCACCATCATCTAATAAGTAATATCTCTTGATCAAATTTCTAAAAACCAATCAATGGGGACGATCTAACTATTCCACCCCTTCAACCATTGCAATCAAATTCAACCGTTACAATCAAATTCAACCGTTCAAACGCTGACCTTTGAATCCGTTCCTATGACGCTCTTGCACTCCTGACAGACGTGGGCAAAGAGACCCTCGTAGCAATCGATGCAGTATGGGTGGTCGTCCCTGAGGACATACCTGTGTCCAGTGAGGTTGAGGTCGCATTGGTAGCAGGCGAAGTGCCCGTTGTGCCAGTCCTGGTCCATGGCTTTCGTGTACTCCCCGGAGAATATCAGCTGTAATGGAAGTAATTGGATGACGATGATGATGATGACGACGACGACGACGATGATAATGATGATGACGACGATGAGGCATTCGTGAAAGTATTCGCATACTTTCGACATTTCATTGTCCTCGAAACAAAACGAAAATCAAGCTTAAAATGAGATGAGAATGCGATCAATCAAATTAAAAACAAATCAATCAGCATCATCTATCAATCCTTCAATCAATCAATCGATCGATAAACTTTTATCAACCAACCAATCGATCGAGATACCACAATTGTCGTTGCTAATTCATCGACTCGCGAATATTCAATGAGCTTTCTATTTCCTTCACGCGCACATTAAGCGCTTCAAGCACGCACACAGCCTGATACTCACAATTCACACAGACACAAGATACAACACCAACAAGATACTTAGTTTCACAAGTGGAGCCAGAATGAAGAAATTAAAGAAAGTAATCTGTCTTCATCTGTCTGTCTACTTCTATGTGTCTTCGTCACTCTACTTGTGCGTCCAAGTATTTCCAAAGCATTCTTCTCATCAAATCCGTCAATCAATCACATCAGTTCAATTATCTCTTTGATACCATACCATATGTTTACTTTACTTTTACTGTTTATGTTCAGTTAATTTTGAGACAAACAGGATTTTAGTGGCTGCTAATTGTAGATTCCACGGTTCAGAAGATTTAAAAGCGGTTGCCCACGTTCTCCTCATCAAATCCGTCAATCAATCACATCAGTTCAATTATCTCTTTGATACCATACCATATGTTCGTACGAGCATTCATCCGTCAAATCCATCATTCGTCATCATCGTCATCATCATCATCATCATCACCATCATCGTCATCCAATAACAACATCATCATCATCAACAACAACAACAACAACAACAACAAAAGGTATCCAACTTCAAAAGAGATTAAATTAAAAGCATAATTCGAATGTTGAGATAAAGTTGTACTCATATGTTATACCAAATGTTCAACAGCTGCAACAAGTTTCAGTCCAATTTTGCTTTGTCTTCTTGTTGTGGTTGTTGTTGTTGAGAGCCATTCACCCATTTTTTACGAATGCAACAACCAGTACAAAAGGACAATATGTGGAAAACTAAAGATAACAACAATCATCATCACCATCATCATCCAATAACAACAACATCATCATCATCATCACTCAACAACCATGGCAACAACAACAACAACAACTCACCTCAACAAATGCGAATCCGACCGACAACACTAACAACCATCGGAGCAGCAAGAACTGTTATGTCGTCCAAGAGTACGCTCAATCACTCTTAAATCTACGACACTACTATCAAGACCACCTGCTATGGTTTCGATAATGCAGAGGCCATAGCTACTAGAGACATCACGACGACGACGACGACGTTGGCATGATGACGATGATGATGATGATGATGATGGTTAGGACGTTAATGGTGAACGGTGAATGGTCATGGTGATGATGTGTAAGGCAGTAGTGACAGTAGTGTCACAGTTGAATTGTTGTAGTTCATGAATATTTATCAATCATCTCGAATCCAAGTGTCAATCAATTTTATGACCGATCGATGACTCATCCACGTCTTCTTACTCTCACTTATTCTCTCGTTCAATAAATGGCTCACTCACTCACTCACTCACTCACTCACTCACTCACTCACCCACTCACTCACTCACTCACTCACTCACTCACTCACTCACTCACTCACTCACTCACTCACTCACTCACTCACTCACTCACTCACACTCACTCACTCACTCACTCATTCATCCACACATTCACTCACTCACTCACTGATACATTCGTCGTCCTAGTTTATCAGCATTAAAGTCTCAAACTTCGCGAATGCATTTTCTTAAGATCCGACATCAATCAGAATGCATGACTCATTCATTCCTTTAATAACGAGGCCGATGATGATGATGATGATGATGTCGAAGGTGATGAAGACAATAGAATAAACTATTACCTATGAATAAGACACGTTAAGATGAGTCTGAATGAGTAGGTGAGTGACTCAAGGAGCCAGAATATCCTTCGCGGAATAATGCTTCCCACACACTTTGAAGAGAACAACTATGAAGACGACTATGATGATGATGATGATGATGACGACGACGACGATGATGATAATGATGATGATGATGATAGAGAATATTTGATGCACGAAGTATGACCTCCAATAACAACGACAATTAACTTCAACCAGGACAACTAACACTACATCATCATCTTCGTCATCATCATCATCATCATCGACAAAAAAACAGCAGATAAAGGAAGTAGTGGACGATGACGTTTTTGATGAAGAATCAAAGTTTGCAGTTGAAGTTAGCGACATCATTTCATTCCTTCAGTCCATTCCTCCGCCCGCCCACTCACCCACTTCCTCCACCCCCCAAAAAATGTTTAATTAACACAAAAATCAACGAAATTTCAATTTCATAAATGGCTCGGTTTTCAATAGGAGGCCACATTTGACATTCCAATGCAATTACAAGCTCATGATGACGATCACTGAGGAAACGATGATGATGATGATGTTTCCATCCATCAAAACCCTATTCCAGCTCATCCAGTTAGGGATTTGTCCTCTCTCCTGAAACCTGATTATCTCATTTGACACGATTAATTACGAATCTCCTTCCTATAGGCTATTAATAGACTGGACTCAGAATTGTCTGGTCGTTGTATGCAACGTCGTCATCCTCATACTCCTCAAAAGCGTCATCATCAGCCTCAATGACATGTCTATCAGGTGCTAGGTGACCAACTCATCCGATCACTGGAGCATGAACCTCATCATCACCATCCTCAGCAGCATCACCATCAGCATCACCAACGGCATCACCATCAACAACGTAAGCAGCATCGTCATCATCTCTGTCGAATGAATGAACGACAAAGGAGCATAGCCCCCTCCGTAACTCGTCACGCATGAGTGATCAAGTAGGACAGTATATAAATCGTTTTTTTTTATATAGGAACGTAGGGAGAGGCATAATTGGGAACCACCACCACCACCACCACCACCACCACCACCACCATCATCATCATCATCATCATCATCATCATCATCATCATCATCATCATCATCATCACAACTATCACCATCACAATCATCTCTACCAACCTCATCGCATGCAGCACACCTGGGTCTGAACAGTTCTGCATAGTGCCTCTCGCAATACAGCGACCCATCCTTGGAGCAGTAGAAGAGATCCACGAGGAGTTCCTCGCAGGTGAAGCACACGAAGCAAGCCGCATGCCAAGCCTCGTCCCCCTGGTGCTTCTCAGGGACCACTGCCAGGTCCCCTGGCTGGAGTTCTCCATCACACTGGTGACATTGCTGCACGATTTCAGGAGGTGAATGTATTATTGAGATGGCGATGATGATAATGGTAATTATCAATGGTAATGATAATTGTGATGATGGTGGTGGCGATGATGATGATGAATATCGTGGTGATTGTGGTGGCATTGAACCGTAGAATAAAAAAAATAACCAATGTAAATCAGTGTTCGCTACACTGATTGACAGATAGTTGCGATCGATTGGCGCATCGGTGAGATTCAATCAAATCAAACCAAACCAATCAATGAACCACAATCTCGAACTCGCACGACCCACCCACGCACACAAACAGACAACACACCCACACACGAACCTGAACAAGAGATCAGAGGCCAAGAATAAACAAATAAATCCTTCAATTTCTTTCCATATAATCACATTCAACGGACACACATCAGGTGAACGTTCCACGGCACAGACGACACTTCCCCCCCCTCCTCCTCCTCCTCATCATCATCATCATCATCATAATCACTAAATCATATCCACATTAACATCGTCGTTGTCATGGAGATGTCATAAGATGATGATTATGATGATGATGATGAATCCGAGGGCTGGAAAAGAGCCTATTGTGCTTCTCGTGCGCTTGTACGTGAGTTCTGTTAAAAGTCAAAGGAAGGAAGGAAGGGAGGCGTTGGACTGATGGAAAGGAGTCCGTAGGGACGTGACGTCAGACTCATTACGTTGCCATGGTGATGGACGATGAGAGGAAGAGATTGGAGATGCGTTGTGCTCGAAAGGAGACTGTTAGCGGATTGGTTTGAGAGTCAAGTCGTTGTTCGACAAAAAAACATTTGAAAACATTTGACATTAGATGATCTCCAAAGCAGATCACAGCCACTCCAATAGCGATCATCCCCTGCCCACCCACGACAACTACTACTAGGAATACAACATCACCAAATGCCAACCTTGGTCTCATAGAGGACCTTGACTGAAGCCACGTCCATGGAGGAGAGTCTGATCTTGACGAACTCCGAGTGGTTCTGCCTCTGAACCTCGGAGTTCAACTGCCTGCTGTGCCTCTCTGAAAAGTCCTGCCTGGGCAGCTGCTGAATCAACTGGACGCTGCGGTGTTTCTCGCCGTCAGTGTTGATCCTTGGGATCTTGTTGTTGTCCAACTGGTGCATGTAATCCTCTACCTGATGATGATGACGTTGGTGATGATAACGATATTAGTGTTGATGATATCGATGATGATGATGTGGACGATATTGTATTTTGTATTTAGCCAATTTTTTGAGTGCCCTACGTATCCGAATAGGGTGTGAAGGCACTTCTCAACCGATCCACCATTTACATAGCCCTCCTACCCGAGGGCGCGCCATGGCGGTACGAGCTGGGTTATGAACACGACACGTAACGACTGTTGCTTTCACCGCCATTCGCAGGAACCTCTGAGCCAATTCGCACGCCAAATATTGTTGTTTTTGATGATGATAATGATGATTTGTAGCTGCTAAAATGGTGATGGTGGTATCAGCTGTGGGATGATCGTGCTGAATCAGTTCGATGGTTTTCCGACGACTGTTTGTCTCTACAGGTGCGTCCAATCAATCTGCTTAATCAATCCAGGTTATGATTTATACCCCAGGATAGCAGAGAGACTACGGGTTTCCGGTGAAAAATATAACCATTAAGGCAGTGACGTGGAATTGATGACGACGACGACGATGACAGGAAATAGACTCAACGTCCGACATTACTACACCAACAACATGTACAACAACACAACAAATCCATCCCTCAGTCCATCCATACATCCATCTATCCGTACATCAACGCAGTTGTATGCATATATATAGATGGACAGATGGTCCTATAGCTGTCCCGTCCTAATCATCTAAATATGCAACGGACGTTAATAAAACATTAATTTTTAATTTTTCCTATAGCTGTCAATTACTCTTGGACCAGACCTCATCTGAAATTTCATCTCGCACTCATTTGCACTCTCTATGGTAGCATCGCGTCGGTTTGCGAGTGCAGAATAGCGAAATTATTTTTCTTCACTGATAGACATACACGGGTTTTTTTTTTATGTATTTCTATTTTTATCTCTCTTGGAATTTCCCAGGAGATGTTTACGACCTGCTTTTATGGAAATGAGTCGGCATGGAAGACAATGCTGAAGATGCTATAAAATAAAAACATAAACATAATCCTAGACTAATAGTAGTAGTAATAATAATAATAATATAATAATAATAATAATAATAATATAATAATAATAATAATAATAAATAAGCATACCAAATATATCTATTTACTAACAACACATTATTAATAACATATTTTACTTGAAAAGCATTATTGTAATAATATTATTACATAGTAATAAAACTATCCATAACAACCTAAATAGTAGTGGTGGTGGCCAACTGACCTTCAACTTGTCCAGCCCAACGGGAACCCATGAGTACCCCATTCGGTGGGCCCTGTCTCTTTCCGTGGGGTACTTCTCGGGGCCCTTGAGTTTGAGGCAGATTCTGTCGAGAAGTCCAACCTCGGATTTGATGAGAATGTCGTGGACATCCCTAGGACATTTACATGTACGACATGTGTTCCTGTTTCCATGGAGATGAAAAAAATATTTTAAAATAAAAAAAATAACGACAGTAACCATAATAATAATAATGTTATTTTATAATTCCAATAGGTAATATTATTTTAAATATAATAACGACGACAACAACGTTGCTGATGGCGATACAAATAATTGCACAATTATGATGTGTCATTAACAATATCCACAATTAATCATCTAATTTATTATGTCCCAAAAATATCCACCAATGAACCATCACCTCCACGGATGGAGAACGAATCCGGTGCACTTGTCCTTGCAGAAAAGACATGGCCTGCCTTCGTCCATCTCTTCTATGGAGACGTCCTGATAATGATGGAGATAATCATGTAATGATCGATGACGTTTAGATAATAGATAATAATGATTATGATAATTATAATAACAATAGCGATAATAATAATAATAATGATGATGATGACAGTAATAATAATAATAAAAAATCTCATAAACTTTTCCTAAAAATTGTTACCTTTATTCTAAAATAATTGTCAATAATATTATTTGATATTATATGTAACTTTAATTATACTAATTATTATTCCAGCATCGTAGGAACCGGATACACGAAACCCGGATGCAACGCGCCAGATCATCACAACACGACACGAGCACAATAGACTGATATAATGATGAAAAGAAAATACAATTACATGTAATTATTACTAAAATATTCCTTCAACTACCTTCAAGTTATTAATAATTACTAAATACCAAAGTTGTCCCTGACGTCCTTGGTGACCTTGATTAGGTGGTCACATGAAGCAGTAAGGGGATCGGACGAGAACACAAGACGAAGTCATGGAAAATGATCACGTGACGATGACGATGGCGATTGTGATGACGACGATGACGATTGTGATGATGACGATGGCGATTTCCTTACAAAAAGACCACAACACATGACTGTAAGTGCCCAGATAAGAAAAAGAATTTGTCTACGGCAAAGAAACTTGACGTAGTCATCATCATCATCATCACCATCACCATCATCACCACCACCACTATCATCATCATCAAGATCATGATTGCCGTCGTCGTCGTCATCATCATTACTAAGATCATCATCGTAGTCGTATTAATAATTGTCATGGTGAACTTTAATCTCACGCACTCAGTGACAATATGGCGGATGGAAGATGAGTAAAGAATGTCGAGCATTTCACCATCAAACATCTCTCCTCATGTTGTTCCAATTAATTCTGGCTTAACAACATCGACATATTAATAATAATATATATAATATATTTTTAGTAACATTGCTATTTTTGTACTTGTACTTCATTTATATAGCGCCATATGAACAGCGTCAGAGGCGCTTCTTGAAACCATTTATATAGCGCTCCTTCCAAAGGCTGGAAGCAGTGCAGGCTGGGTTTCGAACGCGACACATTACGACTGTTGCCATTACGCCGTATGCAGGCACGTAACCCATTTCGCCAACCTTCACGCCAATAATATTATTAATATTAATCGCAATAACAATAACAATAATAATAACAATAATAATAATAATAATAACAACAATAATAATAATAACAATAATAATAATAATAATAACAACAATAATAATAATAACAATAATAATAATAATAACAACAATAATAATAATAACAATAATAATAATAATAATAACAATAATAACAAAAATAATAATAATAACAATAATAATAATAATAATAATAATAATAATAATAATAATAATAATAAATAGAAATAGAAATGGACGCTGCAGCTTGAATCGTGAAGGTTTCGAAGACCCACAAATTCATCGAATTATGCAACCGTATGGCTCCCTAACGTGGCATTAGGAACAACAGATTCAAAAACCGATATAATAAAAAAATAATAATAACAATAATAATTTCAAAAATCTTTTCAGGATAGCATTATGTGTCCCTGCGTACGTTCATACATTGGTTACATCATACCAATACATCAATAAAAAACAATTATCATCTTCGGCATGATATTAATATTATTATTATTATTATTATTATTATTATTATTATTGTCATTGTTGTTATTATTACTCCCAATAATTGACTCCTATGTACACAAATTTGTAAACATCTAATTGCATCTAATACAAACACTCGATTAAAAATATAAGCAGGCACAACGACATGTAAACAGTATGAAACCTACGATACAATGCAAATACTAATCCATACGAGCCGTATAATGTATAACTACAATGTTATAGTATGTTATAATACTTGTAATGAACCAGATCAGGCCCAAGATAGGCCCGCATGAAGCCCGGACTTGGGCCATGGCACTGCAGGGATGTGGAGAAATAGAAAGAAGGAGTTGATGAATCGGAGGACTTCCGACCTCGCGACATGAGACGACGACATCCTGAGGTTTCCATGGAAACGAAAGTCCAAACTGCAATCCACTGGTCGTCGATCTTTTTAGTTTCGGGAATGGTGGAACGACAATAATGCCAACGCCACCATCATCATCGTAGTCATCATCATCATCATCATCATCATCTTCATCGACTTCAACGTCATCATCATGAAGGTCACGTGATGAGACCAAGGCCCGATTGTGCAAAAAAACATAAAATATTTTCAATCCGATTATATATTATCCACCGTAATCATCATCAACGTCGTCGCCGGCATCATCATCCCCATCATCATAATCAAAGTAATAATAATAATAAGAAGAAGAATAAGAATAATTACATCATCACTTTCCTTCGCAAAACCTTTGTACACACATTTAAACGCCATTAAAGCGTTATTAAACTCACGAACGTGCTGTGCCCGATTCACCTCACGCGTTTGTCATTCGTTCGTTCGTTCATTCATTCATTCATTCATTCATTCATTCATTCATTCATTCATTCATTCATTCATTCATTCATTCATTCATTCACTCCATCTCTCTCAATGGTGGACACGTTCTAAGGTCCGGAAATTGATGACAAGAGACGGATGGATGGAAGAACCAGAAGAAAAGACTCGCATAATAATAATAATAATAATAATAATAATAATAATAATATAATAATAATAATAATAATAATAATAATAATGTATAAATGGGAAGAGAATGGAACAATAGAGGAATGTCTGAAGCAGACGATCTGTAATGGCCTGGATGGACTCTCAATAGCGCTCTGAAGAATTCATGGTGCTTCCAAAATCTTCCAAACGGAAAACGTACAGTGTTTTGATGATGACGTTGATAACGATGATGATGATGATGATTAGAAGGAGGGGACAACATCTGATCGTGCCCTCATGAATATGCAAGTGATTTAAACAACCTTATCCTATAGCTCCCCAAGACCTAGGGCTGATCAATAACTTCGACACTGCCAGCTCAGCAAGCCACACGAGGGATCATCATCAGCACTACCCCTACCACCTTCGCCATCGTCGTCCTCGTCTCGGTCGGAGTCGTCGCCGCCCATTCAATTCCAGTAGCATCCACCTGGATCAATAATCGTGGAACCAACACTTCCAGCAACAACGAGACTCTTCCGTTTGGAAAAACGATTTAGATGCTTATGCTGTTATATAATTATGGATGCTGAACAACCTTCATCACTATCATCGTCATCTCCCTCCCAATCGCCGTCATCATTATCATCATCATCATCGTCGTCGCAATCGTTCAACAGATTGCAACACTGGACTTATAACCCAATGGCACAGACGGAATAAATCAGTCGGAGAACTGGCGGCGTCTGTGCGTTTCCATAACAACAACATACACGATGGTAATGATGGTGATGATGATGAAAATAATATTACAAATAATAATCGGAACAACAGGAGAAACCTCATCCAAAATCAAATGCAATTACATTGCCTTTGTTGATGTCCACAACTGACGTTTGAATGCAAATGTTGTTGGTGCAACTTGAAGGAGCAATGGAAAAGGTGGGTTTGGTGATGAATCCAAAAGAGTGCACATCTATGCGCACTGAAATTGGCATTCCAAGGAGATTGTGGATTATCAACCTTGTTTGTCAGTTTGGAGAATGAGGAAATCAAAGCTTTAAATATTATTGAAACTTACAAATGTCTAGGTGTTGAAATTGAAGCCAGAATGAAATACTCAACAATAGTAGAAAAAATTCAAAACGACTTACATTCCATTTCACGTGCCCCTCTGAAGCCACATCAGCGTCTCTACATCCTCAGAACTCACCTCATATCTGGTCTTGTCAACCATCTAAGCTTTGAATGCTGCTGACGTCGCCATCAGGAAAGCAAATCGACGTTGGTTGAAACTACCAAAAGATACCCCAAATGCATTCTTACATGCTCCAGTCCGATCAGGAGGTCTTGGAATCTTACAACTTCGGAAATGGATTCCAAGTATAAGAACTCGTGGCATGTCACAAGTTCTAAAACAAGCAAAAGAAAACAAAGACCAGTTCATGCTAGACGTCCTTGGAGGGGGAACTGCGGCATCCTAGGATCTCGTAACGATGCCAAAACATTGGGCAAAACAACGGCAACAGCACTGTATAAATCAGTAGATGGATATGGACTTAAGTCCTTTTGCAATGCCTTGGACCAAGCGAGTGGCAAACTGACGGAGTTGACAAAATGGCATCGGATCAATGGCTGAAATGTATTAAGGTTAGAGCCGCAGACCTATAAAGATGACTGCAAGAATCAATATACAAGCCATTTACCAACACCATCTGCGCTGCCGGTAGACGAGTTAATGAGTCGTTGGGGCTCATCATACAGCGCTGTCGTAGTACTGACGGTACTAAACACGTCAGACATAATGCGACTTAGTGGAGATGCTGGCAGGAAAATTGAGTGCAATGGGGGTTCATCGCCAGGATTGAACCCAGAATCGCTACTGATGAAGGAACCAAAACTCCAGATGTGGCAGTGGGATCAGACTCTGCTGACCTGGATAAAACTCATTTCTCAAAGGTTTCTAAGTATGACCTGCCGGGAATCCACCAATGGATGAAGGAAAATAATCCAGTCTCTGAACCTCAAAGGCAGAAAGGAAACATCACAGCCCTCATTTTAAACTGGAGGGGAGCAATTTCCGAGGAATCATGGAGATTTTGGAGGGGATTCGAGTCTCGAGGAGGTTCCTCATGTGGATTTCCATCAAAACCATGCAGGAGACTTACAAGATATGGCGGACATTCAAGATGAACGCCTTGAAAGGCAGAAGACACTAAAACTTCGTTTAATAGACATTAAGTGATTGGAACGAACTGTAGAAGTCCCTTCTTTATGGTCTGACGGGATTTCCCAGACCAATGTTCTGACAACAAAAATAACGATTTGGATTTCTTAAACATTATTATGTCCGTTATGTTGTTTGGCTGGGCTAATAAAAGATTAAAAATAATAATCAGTTACAAATCATCGTGAGTCAATGCAAAGAAGTCCACAAAAGTCAAAATGCTTCATACAAAACAATGAATCGATTCACATCCTAACCACACCCATTTCGTGCCCCATAGAATCCAACCTCCGACCAATTCAATATATCCATCAGTCCATTCACCCATCCATCTTTCCACCTATCATTCAACTAACATATTCACCCAGCAGGCTATGTAAGAGAATACTCAACACACGCCAACAGGTTAATGGTATTTCTCAATTCACCATTAATCGGTACTCCGTGTCCCCATCCTCTTCCAGTGCTCTTTTACCTTCGACCAGGTGACCAAAGTTAATTGGGTCAAAGGTCAAGACCTAGGTCACTCGAGGGTCTTAGGTGGAGTTTGTGGATGCTGACTGCTCTCATTGAGTTGGACAACCATGATGATAATGGTAATGGTGACGACGACGATGGTTGTTATTTTACTTTAGGTTATCAAAGATTCCAAGGGTCCACTTAAGGGGAACCTCTGAAGTCTAATTGTGGATGTTGTAGGATGCAAAAATGCAATAATTAGTTAATAATAATATTAGTAGTAGCAGCATAGTACATTTATTATTATTATTATAACAATTATAAAATTAAAATAATAATAATAATGGCGTGCAGGTAAGCCGAATGGGTTACGTGCCTGCATGCGGCGGTTATGGCAACAGTTGTAATGTGTCGTGTTCGAAACGCAGCCTGCACTGCCGCCAGCGCCGTTGATTGGGAAGTAGCGCTATATAAATGGTTACAAGAAGCGCCTCTGACGCTATGTATATAGCGCTAGATAAATGAAGTTACAATTACAAGTTACAATAATAAATCAATAAACACTTCATAAGCACGTCTTCTCCCCAAATATAATCATCAAATTGAAAAAATTACAAATGATGTTTACTATTTAACACTGGACTAACAATTGAGAGCCATCATCATCATCATAATATTCATCATCGTCGTCGTCGTCGCCTCTCGACCTCTGAGAAAGTCCACGAGACGACAAAGAACTCAGAGTAGAGCAAAGAACAATCAAACCAGACGACCTTATCTTGGCTGATATCATTTAAGTCATGCCATTCATGTCATTAATACCATGTCATGCCATGCCAGAAACAATCACCGACCTAAAGAGATCCCCAACCATGAAGATATACTTGAGGTCTGAATCCCCGAAACTCTTACCCCACCTCTTAGTCATTATTGTATGATGATGATGATGATGATAAAGATGATAGCTGTTGTAGAGGTTATCAACAACAAATGATACCTCCACTACCACCACCACCAAAAATAATAACAACATCAACACCTCCCCATCCCAGCAACTGGGCATCACCTGCGAAACACCTGGATGGCGATGTACTAATTAGGATTTAATCTCGAAAAGAAAGCCTTTAATCCAGATGGAATTCCTGGTGTACTTTGAGAGCATTCTGGAAACGAATAGGTCGAATAGGATGGTCATGATGCTGGATGATGATGATGATGATGATGTTCATGGTGGAATGTTGGATGGTGATGAACTCTCACCCCACATGTTTTTTTGCCGATTTGAATGGTAAAACCCTTACAGCCGCCGATGTTATCATCACCGTCACAAATGCAAAGATCACCACATCAAGAGCACTCTAGAAATTATAACTTTGTTGCCCGAGAATTATTTTCGATTGCTTTCAATCTCAAGTGCTCTGTTGTGACCCACTTGAAAATAGCGATGATATCAGGGTACCAGGGTACCAGGTTATCAGAGTATCGACGATATTACTTTGCCAGATATCAACGATATCATAATGTCGCCCAAAGCACCTCTATCGATGCATCCGTAAATTCGTGATACTAAGAAATCATTCAGAAGACACCACGGCAAGGAACCCCAACGCGGACGATAGGGGCAGCCCCGACACCCGCATGTCATCGTGCGGTGCCGTGAGATGGGTTGTGGTGGATTGTGCTGACGATCCGGCAGAAAGCGGTTAGTAGCGGCAGGAGATACAAAGAGAACTTTCAAGGAAGCAAAAGATTTAAAGAGCAAAATACAACGTCGTCTTTGTTGTCGCTATTAATACAATATATTGTCATTGCCGTTGTAATTATTATCATAATTATTGACATTATTAGTGTTATTCTTGTTATAGCAGTCCTGTGAGTCATCGTCGTTAGTGTTCGCCACAGCACGACCTAATACAAAATATGCCAAGTTGTTGTCGTTGTTGCTGCTGCTGCTGTTATTATTATTATTATTATTATTATTATTATTATTGTTATTGTCGATCTTATTGTACTTGCTATTATTGTTGTTGTTTTTGCCGTTTTTGTTGTAGTCCCCGTCATCGAAAACGACTCGCTAAACCAGCAGAACATGGGTCTTGATTGCTCTCGATTTATCTCTGAATCACTCATTCAGCTGTTCTTCATTCGTTCGCCCTTTCATTCATTCATTTTTTTCTATCATTCATTCATTCATTCGCGCATTAGTCGATCATCGGCTAATGAGCGGTTACTAATTAAAAATCAATCAATGCACCTCTATTAATTATTAAATCGACTAATTCTTTCACTTAATGATTCGAACAAACATTGAACAAACCCTCACTGCTTTTATCAGCACCACCATCATCACCATCATCGTCGTCGTCATCGTCATCATCATCATCATCATCATCATCATAGTCATCATCATCATCATCATCACTGCAAACAGCTGGACTGCCTCCAGGTGTTTAAAATCAATCCATGAGCAGGGGCCTCGTTAACAGACCCGTGAATCAACAACAAAAATAACAACAATAACTTGCAGCTCAGCAACAATACCACGATGATGATGACGATGACGGTGATAGTGATGATGCTGATGGTGACGATGACGAAGATGATGATAGCGGAGAAATTGGTTAATCCAGAATGATTAGTTGGTAACCTTATCATCAACAAAATCACCATTCAACTAAGATGTTGTCACCATCATCAGTTTCATCATCACCATCATCAGTTTCATCATCATCATCATCAGTTTCATCACCATCATCAGTTTTATCAACACAGTTTCTTTATAAATAATATAAATTTATAAACAATTAATCCACAAGTAATCAGTATTAAATGTAATGATAAAAATGGCGATGAGTGATGATGATGATGAAGATGTTAATGATGATGTCAACATTTCAATGCAACAATCTCAGGTCAAATAACTTAAACAATAAGTGATTTACTACCTGAACAATCAACTGAATGTAATCAGCCAAGTTAATAATTTCATCTTATATTGATTTAATAAATTAATCTTGTATTTATTTAATAAATTCATCATATATTTATTTAATAAATTCATCTTATATTTATTTAATAAATTCATCTTATATTTATTTAATAAATTCATCATATATTTATTTAACAAATTCATTTTATATTATTTATATGCAAGAAAATTGACAAGTAGTGGAACTTAATATCATTTGAATCATTTAGTGAATTCATCATAATCATCATTTTTTAATATCATCATCAGGATCAATGCACAGTTCTGCTTCCACCCATTCATTCATTTTGATAAAATTCAAATGACATGTTAAAAAAAGTATTTCTTGTTTTTAATTGTAAAAATGCAATTTTTAACACAACTCCTATCTTCCTACTATCTTGACAATGCAAAATTGAAATATTGTAGACAGATTTATAGTTATAAGATGTCTCATTGAACAGACAAATGAGAAAGCACATTCTATTAGAAATAGAACAGATTATTCAAATACAACAAGCCAGTAGGCAGTTGACAAATAGAACTTCAGTAAAATATTCAGAAACTAAAATGAGATGATAAGTACTAATAAGCCTCTGATCACCCCATCTGATGAGTTGTTTAGGATCAGACAATGAGCTAGCACAAAATGTTTTTCAACCTACATTCAATGACAATGTACGACCATTTCAAGGCAAACACTACGACACGTCGTCAAAAGAATCCTAGAAATTCTAGACTGAAAGGAGCTAGGGCATCTGCCAAGTCTTCAAAGAGAGCTTTTTGCAGGCGACAAGACCAGCTCAAAAGTTTTGAAAGCAAGCTAAAGCGACAGGCGATTAAGTTCCCATAAATTCCAACCTTCACTGGAATGCATTCTTGTCCGTTCGAGAAAATAATCGTCTCTCCGGTATCGGCCATTGTTGCACGAAGAAAACAGAGAATAGCGAAGCCAGGTTACAGTTTTTAGGCAACAGGCCACGCAACGTACACAACAATGCAGAGACACGGCCCAAACGAGGACGTATTTTTATTTCAACAAATTTCTGAAAAATTATTAGGAGTGGATTTTAATGTTTTTTTTGTTTATTCAAGCGATCGAGGTTCACCCGGTGGAGAAATCCGACGACTCGGGCGACATTTTTCTGAATGTCATTTATCATGTTCCTTGAAAGTGATATCAGTTATTCCGATTTTTTTGTCTAAATTCAATTTGCTTTTAACATCTCATTTTTATTTTGTTAATATCGAAGCCGGCGACAAATTCAAACTATTAATACATATGCCGGAGCTTGAACATTCTCAGCTGCAACTTTATCATGCAATCGCAAAAAAATATTTTCACAAAATGTTTTAGTAGCATTAAATTATTGAATGGTTTTTGAAATGTAGTTTATTTATAAAAATGTTTTTAGAAATGTTTTTTATTTATAAGAATTTGACGCCGTTAGTGAATTAACTTTAGTTACATTTAGAGATTTTGTTCGCCAGGTTAGCGTTGCCTGTTCACCTGGGTTTTCCCCAGAGGACTAATTTAAGCCTCTTAATTTAACATAATATATTTCGTCCTAATCGTCTAGTCATGAAATGGAAGCTATTAAAATACACACACACATAATATATTCCTATACAGACTCATCATAATATATACTCTTAAACCGATAACGCTAATATATTCTTAACCTAATCATCATAATTAATTCATAATTAAGTCAGAGGCCCATACATTTGAGAACGTATCCCGAGTAACCCAATTAACTGATTGATTGATGCAAGTGCTCCGCTGTAAACGATTTTACCATTCGCTCTTTGTAAAACATAAGATTTGTCAAATTCGTAGTTGTTGTTGTAATCACAAAATAATCAACAAACACTTCACATCTTTTAGAAATTTAGACTCAAATTTACGTCTGTTGACAGACGAAAAAGATTCCGCATTTCCAGGTGTTCAATTATTCACGAAGTAGGTCACTAACCCCCATCCACCCAAACTCAAACTCGAACCCACTTCTTTCATTCAGGAAAAAATCACAGAAGACAAACTCCAACTTCAAAAGACACCATGTCATTGAAGAATGAAGCTATTAATATTTACGGCTCCCCGATAATAAATTAATTATTAATAACCACCACGGGGTGGAGCCAAGAGAATTCATTGATTTTAGGCTTTAAGTTTATGGTTTGGGTTTGCGTTAAAATTGATTTTAACTATGATTGTGTCGAAGGTTAGGATTACGTTTGGTTTTAGGACTGTAGTTAGGGTATGGACATAGGCGATTCTCAAGTGAGATGGAAAACTTGCCTGAGATGTTGTGTTTAGTATGTATAAATTCAAATATTGTTTAGTATGCCTGTATTCAAATATTGTTTAGTATGTATGTAATCAATTAGTGATTGATAGACAATGCACTGCTATTTTATGATAATAAGTAATTAATAAATTACCAGGAAGCTGAGAGTAGCATCAGCAGTTGCTGAAGGAATAAACTGGAGACAACGGATCCAGGATCTGAAACGTCATTTGACACTAACGTAAATTTACACATTGCTTAAATTTACACCGTGTAAATCTCTTTTCCGGATGGATGGGTGGATAAATGGAAAGAAGGATGGGTGGATGGAGGGTTGGTTGGTGTAAACTCAAACTGAACTTTCTGCTTATGTGGAAACCTCAGTGCATATTGATTTTAATATTGTTTTTATTTTGTAGTTTTACTTCTCAGAATAAAGTAAGTTTCTTAATTCCCTTCATCTCGAATAAAAACATTTATATTTAAATGTTGTATAATAATAATTACAATATAAAACCATTTTTATGTAAAATCAATGTTCTCAATCTTTTAACAAATCAAGCATTTTTAGGCTATAAAATATTCCCGAGTTGGCAAAAGCGCAGCTAGCATTCGCATTTAGAAAACATTAACGACCATTTGTCATTTTAATGTTTATTAAAAACATGATTTAATCAAGTTTAATTTAAAACATTAAACAATCTTCACAACCCGATTATTTAATTTAATTATTATTTAATTTAACTTCCGTTATTAATAGACTCTATCTTTGTAATCATAAATTTTCCCATAAAATATTTTTCTTTTTCTTCCATTTAATCGGAAAAGATTTATTACGGAGGCGTCTGTTCCTTGCGCTAGCTTTATGCCTTTCTTTGGGTGATGCTGGTGTGTTTCATGACTTCAGATCTCATCCGTGGGTCTCGTCCATCACCCCATCATCTGGGTAGAAATGGGCATGTGGGGTGTGTACATGTGTCATCGTTTACATACACTCATCAATTTGACATTGTAATTTTATTATTATTATTAAGTTAATAATTTTAAGGAACATTTATAAAATGGTTTATTATTATTATTATTATTATTATTATTATTATTATTATTATTATTATTATTATTATTATTATTATTATTATTATTTTTAATCACTATTAATATTATTATTATTTTCACGTCCGTGTGATATCGTGATAATTTGAGTACAATTTTATTGCTTATTTGAATTTTTAAAAAAATGTTTAATGCATTTATTATTTTAGTTCGTCACCTTCTAATCAACGAAATTCGCTTAATTCGATAATGCTAACCATTTTAAAAACGCAAAATTCTAATCTGGTAAACATTATCATCATCGTCGCAGGCATCATTATCATCACAGTCGCAGCCATCAATCATAATCAGCATTAATTTGTGCACTCCTACCCTAACAACGTCGGTTGCTGCGGCAATGATAAATTCCTCCCTGCCTAACAACCATCATTATCATCACTATGAGCATCATCATTGTCATCACTAGAATCAGCACCATTTTCATCATCTTAAATACCAGCAATGTCACTCGTACCGTTGAGTTTGGTGCCGGAAGCAAGATGTCTCTAAATACTAATATTAATATTATATTACTCTTATTAAGTAATTGTGTTATATATTATTAAGTATTACTAATATAATAATAACATAACTGCGTTATAATATATTATTAATTAATATAATATAATTTTATTATAATATGTTATATTGGCCGTATTGTTATAATGTTATAATTTTTTACCATTATTGTTTAAGTTGTTAAAGATGTTATTGTTATTATTATTATTAGTATCATCATCATCATCGTCGTCGTCGTCGTCGTCGTCGTCTCCTCTGTCGAATCCAACTGATCTGACTAAAGTTCCTCTCCTCTCCGTCGTCTTCATCTTCTCGCCACCGGCGGCTGAGGCAGTCGATCCATGGCCGTTGCCAGGTTCCTTTGCGCGTCCTTGGCAACTGGCTTCCTTGGAGACGAGGACGGAAGGAGGAGTGACTCCGGGCGAGAAGCTAACGACTGGACTCACCGAGCGACGCTCGTTTTCGTCGCCATAACAACAGCGATGTCGGTTGCCATTGGAAACCGCGATTGAACTCATGAAGTCCGCGTCGTCATCGTCGTCGTCAAGGCTCCTGTGGACGTCAACAATGACGTCATTGTCGTCGGCCGCCGCAACGCAAAACCTCCGATCGCCAAAGTCGCCCCCACTACTTTTTATGACGTCGGTGTCGTCAGGATCGTCTGGATCGCAGTCGATGGCGGCAAAAGCCCCTTCCTCATCGACCAATATTATGAAGGGCACGTTGATGTTCGGACGATCGAACGGAATTTTTCTCTCCTTCGTCGATTCGGTTTCGACTTCACGTCCGCTGCTTTCCGACTGGAAATTCTGGATTAGACTATTTTTAGTCATGGCAGATGAGCGACGTCGATTAAAGATGTCGTCGATGAAGCTGCCTCTTCTGTCGCAGCCGCCGCGTTCGTCGAATATCTCGATGCCCAGGTACTCGGGCGCCCTTCCTTTCTCGTCATCGTCATCATCATCATTGTCTTCATCGTTGAGGTCACCAATCCGGAATATTTTCCCGCCTCTTTCATTCTCTTCTTCCTCCTCAGGGATGTGACCATTCAGTCTCTCTGTGAGGTTGTCGTCGTCTTGTGGCGATGAGCCGCAAGCGGCCGTTTTTTGGCGACAGCGTCTGGCGTCCAACGATCGCTTCTGTTGCTTTGCCAGTATGACCAGAAGGACGATAAAGGCGAGGGCCAGAAATGCCCCCAGGGTACTTCCCACGGCCAGAACGAAAGACCCTGTCGCTGTTGAACCCGTTATGCATCGCTGGTCGACCGTAACTGACGGTGGTGATCGACGTGAATGGTCGAGGGGTGACGTCGAAAAAGATGATGACACTAGCACGGACGATGGAAGTGATGAGGATGAAGAAGAAGAGCGTAGATGGAGTTGATGCGAAAGAGAGTAAAATTCGCTTCCACGCTTCATTTGATTCTTTTCCAGCTGGTCGGTTTCCATGGAATCCTTATTAACCTTTCTCTGTCGGAGCCGCTCCATACCTATAGAGCTTTCAATATGGCGGACGTGTCGGGAATGAGGTGCCTCATTATCGCTCGGAGAATGGACTCTCCGGTTTTTCGATGCGTGTACTTTGCTCTTCCCTATTGTCGCCCACTCTAGGAGTTCTATGCAGATGACGTAGTTTGTATTCTCGTGCAGTTGTGAGATGTCTATGCTTCCCTTGGACGAACACAGGTCTTGCTCGTCTTGTATGAAATGTTCGTACGCGCTCATTGTAGATTCTTTGGTCGGTGCGCGAGTTTTAGATCTTTGTGCCGCGAAAATGCGATCACCGGCTGGGACGTCGACGTGGTCGCTATACTGGAGGAGTGAGCTTCCGACGGCCTGATAGCTGATGCGGAAGCGAGCGATAATGGGGAGAAAGCGTCTCCCAGGGGCGACGAGGACGTTTCTGTCGGCAGTGGTTGGTGTGGTAATGGCAGTCATGGCTTCGTCAGCGACAATGTGTTTTTCGGAGAATTGTGGATCGGAGTACTGTAGATCTTGTCGAAGATGTTTTTGATAACGTTTATGTTGATGATGATAATGATGTTGATGTTGCTGATGAAGGGCGCTCCATTGACGTTTTGAATGAGAGAGTAAACCTCCTGTCATATGAAGTGGATTTCTTGCTTCCGGAATGACGTCACCGAGTTCTGAAAAAGGTGACGTCACAACCAGCGATGGCTTCGATGGTGATGATAATGATGGAGGATCATCTTCGTTCTCTTCCTCTTCGGCACACCACTGAACGGTCATGGAATCCTTCGTGCTGCTGAGAACACTTATGCGTAACTTGTGCGAGACGTCTGCCCCACTTCGCCATTCTTTCTGTCAATTATGTGTGCGATTGAGTGATTGAGTGAGTGAGTGAGTGAGTGAGTGTGAGTGAGTGAGTGAGTGAGTGAGTGAGTGAGTGAGTGAGTGAGTGAGTGAGTGAGTGAGTGAGTGAGTGAGTGAGTGAGTGAGTGAGTGAGTGAGTGAGTGAGTGAGTGAGTGAGTGAGTGAGGAGTGAGTGAGTGAGTGAGTGAGTGAGTGAGTGAGTGAGTGAGTGAGTGAGTGAGTGAGTGAGTGTGAGTGAGTGAGTGAGGAGTGAGTGAGTGAGTGAGTGAGTGAGTGAGTGAGTGAGTGAGTGAGTGAGTGAGTGAGTGAGTGAGTGAGTGAGTGAGTGAGTGAGTGAGGTGAGTGAGTGAGTGAAATTACAAACGATGCACAACAAGGTCCTGCGTTCTCCTTAGATGGACGGCCCGTGGAAGAAAAAGTAACTAATCTCAAACATTTGACATGATATCTTATGACTTATAATATCCCATTAATTATATTATCTTAAGAGTTATAATATCTTAT
>JAJTWR010000021.1:3317500-3362500 GCA_021613335.1 Whitmania pigra
TCATCATCATCATCACATCATCATCATCATCACATCATCATCATCATCATCATCATCATCATCATCATCATCATCATCATCATCATCATCATCATCATCATCATCATCATCATCATCATCATCATCATCATCATCATCACCATTACTATCATTATCATCACCACCAGCATTATCATCACCATTACTATCATTATCACCACCACCAGCATTATCATTACGTTTAATGGAACACTTTCCCATACAACGAAGATTTCCAATGTTTCCAATGCTTCCACAATTTCACGGACCTGTGGTGATGATGATGATGATGACGATGACGAAGATTTTGGTAATGATGAATCGTTGCTTTCAGAAATTCCTCATTATTCTTATTAATTATTTATTAACACAAACAACTTGTTGTTTTTTGATCGTTTTAAAATAATAATGTTAGTTAATGAAATTTTGTTTTCTATTTACATTTTTGAATAATCTCATAATCTGATAATAATTTGTAATTATTTTAAGCTCTCTTAGGAAAACTCGTTTGCCTTTAATCACGTGATGGTGTTCGAATGGTTGCAAATTAATGACGTTAAAGAAAAAACATCGTAATCATTGTCGTAGTCGTCATCATCATCGTCATCGTCATCGTCATCGTCTTCGTCAACGTCAACGTCATCGTCATCATCACCATCATCATCATTATCGCCATCACCACTACCTCCCAGAATGTTGGTTTCATATTTCATTCGCTGTCAGGCCTTAAAATCTCCTGAATATTTAACAACATTAAATTCATTTCTTTCAAAATTCACGAAAACAAACGGAATAATATTTTAATAATTAATAATATTGCTAATAAATATAATTGCAGTTACAATTAAATTTTAAGTGCACATAATTGGAATTATAATTTGGAATAATATATTTAATTATAAGTCTTTGTTTGAAAAGTGCAACTTCGCAGTTATATTTTGAGGTAGATAAGAAAGGTCATATTCAGAACTTTAGTGATAAGATGTTAATTATTATTATTATAGATTACAACTTATTATTGTTATTATTATTAGTAGTAGTAGTATTTTTTGCTTTTTTTTTCATTTATTTTCTCAGCTTTTCAAAAACAATAAATGCACAATAAAAAGAATCAACTCGGAATTTTAAGAGAAAAGAAAAATCTCATCAAATTTTAATGTCCTCGTTCAAGGCCAGAGATCACCCTCGGACAGATAAAAAAAAAGTACATAACGAGGGTCAGCAAGGCATTCCATGAGCGTCAATCTCGTGAGGTCTGATGTTCCAAATTTAAGTTTCCTCCTTTCTTTTTTCTGCCGCACCTGTGGGCTTTTCAGATCCTGTAAGTGTCTTGGAGTGCTTGATTCACGACACTCATAAGGCACCATCTTGAAAAACCCATCACTCCCCTCCAGTTAGAAACGCAAACGTTCACAATTGGCTCGAGTTTACTGGTTCTTCCCTGAGCATTCTTCTCATTCATGCATGGATTTCTGTCGTATTTGTCTCTTTTGTTCTCATGGACGTAGTCAAGATCAACTGTGTTGATAAGGTCAAAAACTATATATTTCCCACTTTTTCCAGGCGCGCAGATCCTGAATTTTGATTGGGATTTGGTTGGGATGCGAGGTTCTATGCTTGTTGTATAGCTTCTCTTTTTGCAACTCGCATTCGACCATTTTCATAATGTTGTTGTCTCTCTTGTCGGGATACTTCTGTTCTAATGCACTTCTGGATCACGTGCCCCAGATATTCATTAGACAAAAGGCTCACAGCCTGCGTCACAATCAAGATGGCATTTTCGGGGCAGCCGCTGTTATCCACTCGCTTATGCCTCTGCCTCCGGAAAATGAGCGCATACCATAACCATCCACTGTCCTATATAAATTCTCCGCAACTCCCTTTTCCATGCATCTTTTGGCATCGCTGTAATATTCTTTCCAAATTTTCTGAATGCTTTCATCAACATAACTTTATCTTTGAATATGTCGGCCATTGTCGTTTGAAATACTCTGAACGATAGACCTAGAGGTGAGCGGGTTTCGGGTAACGCTAATGCTCATTGAAGTTGGGGCGAGAGGTTTAGTTGGTAAGTCAGCCTACACGTTCCTCACTAAAATAGGTTTATCGAGCCGGGAAAGAACTAGGGCTATGATAAAAATGTCGGAGGCAGCATCGAGTTGGATTTGGGAGATGAGAGGTCGTAAGCGTTGCTAAGAATAGAGATCGCGGTTTGGTTGTTGAGTTGTTGACGCGCGCATTCGCAAATGACGTAAAAACGCGATTGAGCTTTTGAGGCAATATATGCGCGCGTCCGGTGAGCGTATATTTCTAAGTGACGGCGGCCGCTTCAAAGAAATTATAACGCTCAGTTTGCATTATATGGGATCGATGCGCAAAGATTATCGTGAATTTCATCGATCATCATATAACGTGCGGTGCGTTACGATGAAGTCGGATAGGTAGGGTTTTCACTGACAGGGACACCCGCCTGATCAACGGGTGTGTGGCCCACCCCTCAAGAACGTCAGGAGTTTGGGCCGAAACGTTTGATGACGGGGGCACTCCTGATGATTCCCAGTCGGTTAGCTTCGCGGTAGGAGTTTCTAAGTTCAACTTGGAGCGCGTACAAACGCTGGCATGGTTTAAGAAGAGCTCCTGAAAAGGCAAGGATTGATTTTTGAACGTTTTCATTTAGTGATGTGACTTCTAACCACGGTAACCGACTTCTATTCCAAAGTATTTATAAGTTTGGAAAATGTCTACCGCTCGGATATCTTGATGCTGAAGTTTGAGATAGGGTGTGGAATTGACGATCCACAGTTTCTATTTCAATCCAACGCCAGCCATTGCACATTCCAACTATTCCAGAAATCTCGTCATTCCTATGTCTGTGGATGACATCATTACAAGATCGTCGGCGAAGGCGATGCAATTGCATTTTGACGAGGATTCCCTGCCGCTCGAAATACCAATTGTTTGATCCAATTCGCTCGCATTCATTTCGATCACTGCGTTGAACAGTATGGGAGACATTGGGTCTAATTGACGAACTCCTCTGTTTACCAAACCACTCAGACCACTGCCAGCCCTCAGGCGTCCCGTCCCTCCTTGATATAAATCACTTGTGTAATTGAGCAACAGAGGTGGAGTTCCGAGCCTGGACGCAGCTCTTAGAAGATATCTATGCGAACCAGAATCGAACTCTTTGTTGTCCACAAATGTCATGTTCAGCTTTTGAAGCTGTTCTCTCTTTTTCTGTAGAAATTGATTTAATCAAGAAGATATTCTGTGCCACCCCATCTCCTGGGCAAACAGCTTTTTGACGTGGTGGCAGTGACCAACTTGAAGACATTCTACTTGCCAAGATGCGGTGGAATTGTTGGGCCTACTGCAATTGGCAAAATGTGCAACATGAGTTGTTGATTATGAAAATATAAGACACCCCCGAAAATAAGCCCTAGAGCGTCTTTTGGAGCAAAAATTAATATATGACACTGTCTTATTTTCGGGGAAACACGGTAATGATGGCGACGACTTTTGACGATGACGGTGATGATAACGACGACGATGATGATGTCAAGCATGGGTGGAAAGGTTTTTGGATTGCTTATTTATGGCGCACATGCTCGCATCCACTCACCCGTGCTTTTGAAAAGTCTAATTACATTCGGACAATGGCGACGGAAGCGTCTGCGGTTGGTGTGGTAGACGTGTTTTCATTATGGTCATCTTTATCGTCGTCATCATCATTATCATCATCATCGTCATCGTCATCGTCGTTGTCATCATCATCGGTGGTTGTTGCATCCTCGAACCATCATTAATTCCCACGTAATGGGATTCTCCTCGCTAACAGTACGAGAAGAATTTTACTGGTATGAAAATATTAATACGCGGGTGAGTGCAGTGATGCCGAGTACATTTGTTGTACTTGAGTATTTATACTTAAGTACTCGTGTACTTAAGTACATTTGTTGTACTTGAGTACTTATACTTAAGTCCTTTCACGATTGTGTACTTACTACTTGTATTTTAAATACATTATTGATGTACTTATCAGTAAGTACATTTTAATTACGGCCAAAAGTACTTTTAAATTTTCTTTTTTTTTAAATAAAAGCGCTAATGAATTGATTTCTAATCTTTGGCGTTTCCTTTACTTTATGACTGTCTATTTTTTTCCTTTATTCTCTTTACATTGTCGATTGTTCTCATTTGCTGGAAGATGACCGAACTATTTGAACGTTCCGAAAGCCAATAAAGTACTGGCAAGTGATGCGACTTTCAAGCGAATGTATCGTTCAGTGGCTGGCAAATGTTCCAGTTTGAGCAATGCGTCACATCAGAGTTCAAAAACTGCTGAAGCTGTGTTTGATGTACTTGGGAGAACAATACCTAAGCCAAACTCAACTCGTTGGAACTCTGAATTTGACAATTACAGAGCCATCTATGATATGAAGGACAAACTTAATATCGTGATGGAACGCTTGCAACTGCCAAAGTTCAGCTCTCAAGACTTCATTTTCTTGAAGGAATGGATTAAAGTAATGAGACCAATTGCACAAGCTCTTGAGAATTTACAAGAAGACACATCTGGAGTTTATTTTGGTTTCATTCTTCCAACATTACACAGCATACAACTAAGACTTAATTCGGCTTTATCGACTTATGTTGCAAGTTTAATAAAATCTATTCAGGCTGGAATGCAGAAAAGGTTTGGAGATATTTTGAAATTTGAGAAGATAGCAATAAACTTCAAGATGAAAGTTTTTATCATCGCTGCTGTGTCACACCCATACTTCAAAGTTCGCTGGCTTCCATCAATACATCGTAAGGTGTGTGAAGAACTGTCTGTTGCCGAAGTCAAACGCACGAACGAAACAAACTCTATCCCAGAATAAACAGTTGTGACACCATCAGCTGGAGATTTCTATGGCTTTTATGAACCAGATTCTGGGAGTAATGATTCTTCTTTTGCAGTGGAAGCCGTTCAATACCTGAATGATCCACCACACGACATGAATCAGTTGAGCAGGTACACATTGTAATTTTATAAATTATGTTTTGAAAACAGTTGTGTTTCATAATTTATATAATTTTGTTAATAACTTATAATTTCTGGCTATTGCATGTAGGTATCCAGCATTCAAAAAAGTATTTCTCAACACAACCATTCCATCATCTGCACCTGTTGAAAGACTATTCAGTCAAGCTGGTCTTATACTGACTCCTCAGCGTAACAGACTCTGTGACAAATATTTTAAAACACTGCTTCTTTTAAAAAATAAACAATTTTATTGATAAATATAAATTCTGTTATACTTGTCTTAACATTGAATTGAAGATAACGAATATTATTTCTGATCAATGAAGGTCTCCAAAAGTACTTGTACTTAAGCACATTTAAAAATACTTGTACTTGTACTTAAGTACATCGCTTACATGTACTTGTATCTGTACTTATAAGTACCTTCAGACCCAGGTACTTTGTACTTATACTTAAGTACATTTTTGGAGTATTTACGTCAACACTGGGTGAGTGAAAGTGAATTGGTTTCATGGATGAATTACATCATCCGGTCTAAATTGAATTCGCCATGGCTAATCGTCGTCGTCGTCATCGTCATCATCGTCATCATCATCATCAAGCCACGAAAACAAGACATGGTACAATCGTCACCATTTATCTTTGTGTTTGCGTTCAAAAACTGGCAATCGGCAAGAATTTCAGGATAGCATCCTCTGCTTCTTCCATTGATGTTGATCATGACGACGACGACAATAATGATGACGACGATGATTATGATGATGGTGATGGTAATGTTGATGATGATGGTGATGATGACGACGAGGATGTTGATGTTCATATTGCTGTGGTCTGATTCAACAAAAAGCAAAGCGTGGAATGAAATGAACGTGTCCTGCCATCGCAGCAGCCTCAATGTGGAATGATTTACATCCGCTGTAAGATGAATGTTGATGATGATTATGATAATAATAATGATAATAATAATAATTTAATAATAATAATAACAAATATAATAATTATTAATAATATTAATAATGCCATTAATAATATTAATCTATTAATATTAATTTTAATAATAATAATAATATTAATAATATTACAAATTATTAATAACAATTATAAAGATATAATATTTAATTATTATTGTATGGTGTATTTTATTATTATTATTAATTATTATTATTATATAATTTTGATATAAATATAATTATAATGATGATGCCTGAAAAATTCAAGCCACAAATTGGCACATGAAAGGATCGTGTGTAAAACTTTAAATTTTTTTAAATTCAGTTTGCATTCGTTTGTTTATAATTACGAGATATAATTATCATGTAAAATTGTTAAAATATTGTGCGATATAATTATCCTGGAAAATAATTTTTAAAATAGTTATAACATAATTATTATGTAAAATGATTATGCAAAATGTTTATCATATAAATACTTTTTTAAACAATTATGACGTAATTATTATATAAAGTTATTATTAAATGATCATTTGGGTTCAAAAACTCCAACATAAATAATTATATCAGCATAAATTTAGCACTTTAAGTAAAATCAATCGTAACGCTGAAGTCGGCAACGAACAATTAACAAATTACAAATTACGAATTACAAATTACAAATTACAAATAACAAAGATATTCCATGAAAAATTGCAAACACATTTTTTTTATTCGAAATTAAGTCCTGCAAACTGAACATTTAATGGCAAACCTCTTTCAACGTCGCCGTCATCATCATCATCGTCGCTGTGATATCCCATGATCGGTCGTGATATCCATCATCAACATCGCCATCATCATCATAGCTGTTTTTGTCATCGTCACCATCATCATCCAAGCTATCCCAACAACTGTACAGGCTTCCATCCCTTTATACGAGGCAGGAGATGAAGATGACGACGACGATGATGATGATGATGATGATGATGATGATGATGATGACCATATCGATGATGACAATGATGACGAGAAATGAAGTTCATGATGATGATGATGATGACGATGACGTCAAGGATGATTGAAAGATATGAAATCAAACACTAACGGAAAGACAAAATGAAAAGGAATGAAAAGAGATGATGACGAATGGTGATGGTGCCAGTAAGGAGCAGCGGTTCTCGATCGATTGTGGCGGTTCAACGGGTTCAATGAGTTCAACGGGTGCGCTCTCCGTGGCGCCAACATTGAATCAGGCGCCTCGAAATTGCATCCGATGACTTGCAATTATGAGACATTCCAATTCAATGCCTTGACTCGTTGTTAAAGAATATTATATGACATGAATAATGATAACATAAGTCATAATAATGTGACTCGAATATTGTTAGTAAGGATAATTTAAAAAATAAATTTAATAAAATATAATAAATAATAATAATAAATTATTAATTAAATTAATATTTTTATTATTCTTTAACAATATACATTATATATTTTTATTATCAGATCCAACTAAGTTATGCCAACTAAGTAATAATTCAACTATTAACTTCTAAATAATTAATAATTATACTATTAAATAAAAATAACGTAATTATTAACCTTTTAATAACTAACAATTCAATTATTAGCACACATCGTCATCATCATCAAAACAATGTTGAATCCAAAACAGCATCCCAAGTCCTCAATGAACCGCCAAAGTGCAATCGACTCTGTCACGTGACCACTAAACGAAAGGTCAGGACCAGGGTTGCCTGTGTTGGGTTTTTAAGCCAAGATCTTGGTTTTTGTGAAAAATTTTGACCCAATCTGGGCTTCTAGTTGTTTGTTTGGAAATCTTGGTGTTTCTGTAAAAAAAAATAATTTTTGGGAACTAACATTGTGTAAAGTTCTTTAGTTTATCTCTTCAATAAAGAACCTTCATCACTACCAACTTTCTTCTTTTCCGCCATCTTTGCACTCGCTTACTACATTGGACTTTGATATAAAGGATTTGATAAAGGCAGATCCCAGGAATCGCTTTGGAGTAAAAAATATAAAGTTTGCTCGTGTTTATTGCATAACACTAATAACTCAGGTTTTCTGGCTCCCAAGCAGATACAGAAACTTGTGAAAAACATGAAGGCCTTAAGAACAGCTTTGGATATTGTCCAGTTTTGTAGAATTTGTAACGAGCTCTTAATTCAAGATAAAGTAGCTGAGCTAATGTTTTTTAATGGATTATTAATAATGGCTTTTACGGTGAATTTTTTGCAATTGAAATTGAAGCTGACAAACTCTTGTGTGGGACTGTGAGCTCTCGCTTTTTAGCCAAACAAGTAATTGCCAAGGGATGGATGTTGTTCCAAGTTCAATCCTGGCAAGAGTTTGGTTGGTGATGTGACGCAAAGACAAGTTTTTGGCAGAGATATGACAATAGGAATCATAATATCCAAGAAATTAAATTGGGCTGGTTGTGATTATGTAGTTTTAAAACTGATTCTTTAAAATGTGTGTAGTAAAATGAAATTATGCTTATTTTTAGCAATTATTCTATTATTGGTCTAATCTATAATTAAATTTTGATATTTATGATGGTGCAATTTCTGGCACTGATTCTGTTGGAGTTTTTAATTAAAATAAAGTTATGTTTGACTTTTTCATTAATAATCTGATCTTTATTTAACTAGGAACCCGTGGCTATATATAATAACACGAATAGTTTTAAATAGTGATAATAATTGATAATAAAATCTGGTTTAATATGATCTGGGCTTTTATTGTTTTTTTTGGTCAGGCGATCTGGGTTTTTTTCAAAAATCTCACTGCCAACCCCGGTTTATCATTGTTATTGTTACTGCTTACGCTTATTATTATGATTATGATTATTATTATTATTATTATTATATTATTATTATTATTATTATTATTATCATCATCATCATCACGATTGATTATGTGAATCAGAAACAACTAGTAAGTCTTTATTTACTACTCGATGACAAGCAACAATGATGATTATGGTGAAGTTGATAATGATAATGAAACTAAAAATGGTGATAATGATAATGAAGCTAAAAATGGTGATCATGATGAAGATGATGATGATGAAGATGGTCATCATCTTCTAGTAAGTCCTTCTACTTCATCATCGTGATGTAGTTTAAGACAGCATCATTCATGTTGTTGTTGTTGACGGCCAAAAATATTTGTGCTTCGACTTCATTTGTGCAACGTGTCATCGAGAGGAATTCCTCGATTCGTTTGCTACTTTCAGAATCATTTTCTGCCGTGACTTTTGATCTTTCAGCTGTTTGTAAATTAAATTGAACAATTTCACCCGATAAACTAAAACTGAAATAAATAATACTGAATAGTGAATAAGCTAAATAAAAAATATAAGTAATTATTTTTACGATAAAAACAGAAAAAATAACAAAAATATCAGCATCAAAATGTCATTATGCAAAGACGTAGTTGATGCTCGATGTCTTAAAAGTTAATTGGGTCACAATTTATTGTTGTTGATGTTATTGGTCAGGAAATTGAGTCAAGTCAACCCACGCCAGTGGATGTAGGTTCTGTGGAAGAGTAACAGCAGCTCATCAAACACTTCTTTGGACTGCAAGCTTCTGAGACTCATCTGTGAATGAACAGATGAAGGGATGACTGACTGAATGAACAAAATGAATGAGAGATTGGATTAATGGATGGACCAACTATAACCATACACATTAAATGAGGCCATCATCATCACCATCATCGTTATTACCACTACCATCATCATCATCATCATCATCTCTACCTTCATCGTCGTCGTCGTCATCATCGTCATCGTCGTCGTCATCATCATCATCATCATCACCACCACCACCACCATAACCATCATCATCATCATCATAATAACCATACCAGGTAATTGAAAGCAGATCTAATCACTCCGTTAGGATCCATCATCACCTTCTTCTCTGTTTTGAAAATCACAGGAAACAGCCATTTTAGCAACAACAACAATCCAATCAAAAATAGCACCAACAATAAACAAATAAACCATAAAAATAATAAAATCAAATGATAAAAAGCATTTTTAACAAATAAAATGAAAAATAATAAAATTAAACGATTAAAACATTATTAAAAATTAAAATGGACAACACTTGCTCTTCTTCTTCTTCTTCTTCTTCTTCTTCCCTTCAACCAATCCACCTTCATCTTCTTCAGGAGTGTGGTAGCTGGAGGAACCTGATGAATTGTCGTCGTTGCCGGAAGCACTCTGATCACTGATCGCATCCGACTGTCGATCAATCGCATCCATCGATTGGTTTCATTTATAATCATCGATCGCGACTGATGCGAACTCTCCGGAATCTCATGCACGTGTTTCTCACATCCGTGCAGCGATCAAAAGCAATCAAACTCATGGAGTCGCCAGACATAACAACCCTCACCAACCTGTAACCATTCATCCTAACACCCCAAAGAAAGGGGCTTCTAACCTTTCCCAGTCTCTCGGGGAGTGGCGAAAGGGAGGCGGAGGTCCGTCGGCCTCGTAGCTGAGGACGTGTTGAATGAGGATCCTTCTCCTCTCGTACACCACGAACTGAGTGAACCCAGAAATGTTGCCCTTGATTTAGATGAAGATGAAGTTTGTTAATACAGGCAAATACAAGGGTGACATTCAGTATTAAGCAGTATTAATGACATTATTAGTGGCAATAGCACAATAAACAACAACAGCAATAACAACATTTAACCATTAATAATTTAATCAGTAATATAATAACTAATAATAAATGACAATGAGCTCATTAATATGAGCATTGACAACATCAATAACAGCAAATAACTGGATCACCTCCACTGAATCATAAGCCACATTCTTTCCCTCAACGAGCTCCCTCGGTTCCCTCGTCAGGAAGGGGTCGGTCATACCCGGTGGGTAAACCTGGATAGAGGAGCAACCCTTGTTAACATATAATATTTAGCTGATATTGTGAGTGCCTTACCTATCCTAATTTCAAAAGTTAATAATGAATTAAGCTAATTATCCAGATTAATTTAATGATTAGAGAATGAAAGAACAGTTTTTCACTTTGGAATTTCCTACGATGACCTTACACCTGTAGATGACCTTTGAACTGCCGCTCGACTCTGCCTCCACCCTGGCAAATGCAGGGTCGTCACTGGAAGAGAAAGGTGGTCTTATGTAACAAAGCCCATTCAAATATGGTGCTCAACTGCCATGATTATTCATTAGGAGATGCAAAGATGTTTTTAGTTTCAACTACAGATAATTAATAATAATTAACAAAACCAAAAATAGTTAATAGGATTGCTGAAAATTATCCAACCAAGTCCCTCCCACCTGAAATAAATGCCCCTCCCAAAATGTCCAAAGTGCTTCAGGGTCAGGGTCCGAACGTCGAGCCCTTCGTCAAGGATCTGTTCCGAACTTTCGCTTGTTCCGTGGTAAAGGTCGAGGATTCGGAGGTCGTCGACTTTTGAGGTGTCATCTTGAAATCGATTGAACTGGTAAAGTCATTGCCTCCATGCTTTTGTCATGTTTGCCAAAACACCATTAACACTATTAAAATAACAGCCTTATCATCACCATGGTTATTGTATCGTCATCATCACCATTCTCTTAAAATGATTAACCTCAATCATTACCAACCTCCGACTTTCATCTTAAGATGTTCCAGCATTATCCTCTTTTCCTGCTCAAACAGTTCCACATCATAACTTCTCTCCACCTTCGCCATCTTCGCCAGCCTCATCCCGGAAGCCTCGAAATGCTTTTTCACGGTCTGGTAGAGCAGGTCTTTTTGGCTAACCTCGAAGGTCATCGTTGTTTCGTAGTGGCTGATATGAGGTTTTAAAAATTCAGTTTTGACCTAAAGCTCATCCACTGCTACCTCCCAATTCGTACTTGTTCGATAATACTTGGCCAACTAGTTTATGTCATCAGGTAATTAATTAGCATTCATTAATTCTTAAGTTGAGTCTACCGAGTCTAACCAAAACAAAAGAAAAGCGTGGAAATCCCAACATAAACAAGCTAAGAATTCAACCGGAATGGATCATTAAATCATTAAATCGTTAATTCTTTAATTCTTTTTAAGACTACAAATGCCATTCAAAAGTATTGTATTACTAAAGTTATTAAACTTTGCAAAACTGATCATGCTGGTTTAGCGGAAATCAGTTAGCAGGGACTGGCTGGCCAGCCGTCGAAATTCAATCCGCGGCAGGGTTTAATAAACCCATTTCCACCACCTTCACAATAACTTTAACGACTTAGTCTAACTTTGACTTTTGTTATATTTCACTTCATATTGTTATATAAAATGAACAACTCGATTAGCAAAATGTGGGTAAATTTTAAATGGTAATAATAATAATAATAATAATAATAATGATAATAATTGTATAAATAATTTCATTTATATAGCGCCATATGCACAGCGTCAGAGGCGCTTCTTGTAACCATTTATATAGCGCTCCTTCCCAAGGGCGCTTGTGGCAGTGCAGGCTGGGTTTCGAACACGACACATTACGACTGTTGCCATTACCGCCGTATGCAGACACGTAACCCATTCGGCCAACCCGCACGCCCGCATAACAAATAACAATAATAATAATAATATTAGTAATAAGAATAGAACCAATTACACCAAGTCGTACTCTATTATTGGCAAATATCACAATGCACGATCGAAAAACTAAAAAAAAAAAAAACAGAATATTTGTCTGCCAACCACGAGGTTCGCAAATGAACGATTTTCAAAAATAAAACACGCCCTGGAGTTAAATTACGACTCCAGAAACGTCCACGTCTCAGTGAACATTTCCATCATTATCATCATCATTGACACATTCAAGCGGAAAATAGACAGTATCACACCATCATCATCAGCAAAACAAGCGTGAAAGAGAACACCATCGGCCAATCAAGCCCAATTTTAAACCCCGGTTCAAAGGTTACTTAAACTGGTGGTGGTAATAGGCGACCACCACTATGTTTTGTAATCCATTTAAAATGAAGAGGTAGATAATAAATAATTATTTATTACTTTTAAATCAACAAAAACTTATTTTTTCATGATTTCTGAAGCAATAAAATTAAATAAAATTAATAATGATAAGATGAATAAACATTATGGTTAAATTATAAAATAAAGTAATAATAATGGTTAATAATAACAATGGTTTCAGAAATTCAAGCAAAAAATAAGAACCGACAAAAGAAGCAGATGACGTGAAAGGTGGAAATTCAGCGGCAGGTATTAAAAGCAGCAGAACTTTATTCGTCGTATTTTTATACACAATAATATTTTTAAAAAATAATGTAATAATAATACTAATAATTACAATAATAATAATAATAACAATAATAATAGGAATACAAACTGACGTCCATCTTAAATTAAAGTGCACTCACAACAAGCAACACTGTCAAAACAACTCCGAGGATTCGACAAGTTGCAACAAACGCAACATCATCCAATAGGAAGGAAGCAATTAATATTTGTGTACGTTCACGAGGAGGTAAATTAAAACAATAATAATTATAATAATAATAATAATTATTATCATAGATATTGTCATAGCAATAATAATAATAATAAAAACAATAATAATAACAAAACAAGAACAAACAATAACAGCACTGATGAACGCACAGAAACAGGACACTATTGAGAAGCACATCAGAAGCTGAAACGTTCTGAGATTCAGCAGAGGAACAATGAGACAGGATTGGTGATGTTGATGATGATGATGATGGTGATGATGATGATGATTTCATAAAAAATAAAAGGAGAAAGAAAATGAGATTTTCAAAGCACGCGACACCACGTCAGGGTTGAAGAGATTTTAACAACAGGTACTCCTGGAAAAGGTGAATTGCCAGTGGAATGCAACTCAGTACATGGACTATGATGACGTAATAACGACGGTGGTGATAATGATGCTGTAATGACCATGATGGTGATGTAATGATGTTGGTGGTGATAATGTAAATGATGGTGAGATCGGCAATAAAGATGTCATAGTGCTGAAATGTGTGAGATCTCTTCATAAGTTGAGTCATGATCAGTGACTTTATAATTATATATTATCATAGATATTGTCATAGCAATAATAATAATAATAATATTAATAGTAATAATAAGCAGCAACAATAACTAATCCATAATATTTTTCTCATCCCAGAATGTTATCGCACATGCACTCACTGACCCGACAAGATCACCCATCAATTGACCTCTAAGGTCAAAGATCAACCAGTCTCGAAAATGTCACTGAAGCGTTTTCCTAACTTGAGAATGATATAACGATGGATTATTGGGCTTCGTTAACATAAATTATTCGTGAGGTTAGTCAGAAATGATTCGATCATGACGTCGGATGCATCCAACGAGGGTGGCGAATGTTAACATTTAGCAAAGCAATAAACGGAAGCCTAAAAGCGGAAAATTTGAATTTAAATTTTAAAAAACAAGCCTAAACTTCGTCCGAACAGATAGCTGATAAAACAAAGGAATTCTTGATAATAATCTATTTTTGAATCAATTAATAATCTCCAGATTGTCATCATATCCTAAATGGTGGTCCTCGTTGCGTTCGAAAGAAATAAGCAGGAAGTGGAAAATGTTTCGGTCTGCTCTGAAGGTGTGTAATGTTGTCATTAATGTTGTTGTTAATGTTGTCATTAATGTTATTGTTGTCATTAATGTTGTCGTTAATGTTGCTCCATCGCGAGGAATTGGAAACTTGGGCGATGGACGTGCTGGATAGGTCAACAGATGGAGGGTGATTGTCACACTGTTGGTTGGTTTCGGATGGTTGAATGAATAACAACTACCTGGCACTCGAATAATAACAAAAAGCAACTAATAATAATAATAACAACAACAACAATACTAATAATAATAACAATTGTAATTACGACGTTAACACTCAATGATGTCGAAGAAGAGTGCAAATAAAAGGCAATCAAATGAATAAACGAATGAATTCATGATCGGATGATTGCAACCACAAAGCGACCATAATCCGAACAATGAATGCTTAACTATTTTTTTAATCAAGCTTCAGAAACCAAAAAAGTAACTTGCCAGTTTGTAAAATTTGTGAAAAAACCCGACATTATTTGATTTTCAAGCAGTTGCTAACATTTTTCTACATGATTTCGAACGTTGATGACGACGGAGATAATCATAAAAAAATCTGGCTTCAATAGATCTATCATCAGAGCAACGAGAATAAAAACAAATGTACAAACACACTAAGGAAAGCGTGTGCAGAGCGTGGACTCATGCACGCTAACTCGCTTTCGACCTTTTCACGGGTGAAAAACTCTGCCATGAGAACTTCCACCTCATATGGAATACAATTTTATGTTCATGATAACGATGACGATGGACCTACAAACAATCCACCACAGAATCCAAAGCACATCCGCAGTCAGGTTCAGTCAAAAAAACTAAAAAAAGCCCTCGGAACCAATCAAAACCAATCTCGAGTTCGACAATCCAGCAGCCAATCAAGGACTTCAATCATGCCTGTCCATGTCCTACCAACTCCCCATTGGTGATTTTAGGGGATCCCACAATAAAATCCGATGTTGCCGTTGTGGGGTCCTGGGATGAAACGGCAGATGAAGCTTTCTTGTCACCAAAGAGATCGACCCTGCCCTCATTATGGTCACCATTTGATCGGGGAAAGTGACCTCCGGACAGGTCACCAGTTTCTGTGAACAATGAACTCTGAACTTCATGTTCTAAGGAGGGCGACTCACCGTCCACCGTCACGAGTCGGTCGTTGCCGTTGGTGACATCGTCGTGGCAAACTTCGTGGTCGTCGCAGGAGTATCCAGGAGTTGAACCTTTGCCGCAGATTTCTTCGAGGGACTTGCCGGATTTCGAATCTTGCCTCCCGGACTCGGTTTTGGCATCTTGACAGCCATCTAATCCACCAGTGGCGATACCATCACCATCAGCAACTTTCATTGGCCTGTTTCTCTTCCTCAATTCATAATCATCATTTGTGCTAGGGAGGTGATTGGTCAGAATCTCATCACTGGCAATGACATCTTCGGGTTGCGCCCCTTTGAGATCAAAAGAACGACCTTCGACCTGTGGGGTTCGTGACCCCCTGAGGTAAGGCCGGATGACATCGCTTTGGAGAAGCCTCCAGAAGAGGAGAATGTTCGTGACCCACATAACGAACATGGCTGCACCTAGCACCCACAGGTATATCCGCGACACCCTCTCGTAGTACATGAACATTCCGTAGACGATCCAGGCGATCCCGAGGAAGCGGCAAGACAGGAAGGTCAGGAGGTTGAGGGCAGAGTTCAACTGGTACAACCAGTGGTCGAACGGCCATTTGTGCCTGACAGGAGAAGGAAATGATTATAATTGGTTGAAAGGTTTAATATTAGTATTTGATAATATTAGTATTAATAAAAGTAATTATAAATAGATATTAACAATAATTTCGCTACAATGAAATTAAAAGCATTTTATTTAAATTTAATCAAATGACCATCAATCTGGGCAGCAAGCATACTGGCATATGTTAATCTGAATATGATGGACTATTAAAGAGCTCATGAATATTTATAGCTCAGTGAGACGCAAATATGAATGCATGATGAGATGGATAATGACACACACAAATATGTTTCTATTTAATGGCTCCAAAAGTTATTGAAAGATCCATTCATTGATGATGGGCACTACTACCATGACTGCCACGTAAATGGTTTCATTATCGCACATATCATCAAAACCACTGCCATTTTCATCACCCGATATTATCACAACTGATGTTATCATAGCCATTACTGATATTATCATGGCCAGCAGTCTCACTAATGTTATTTTAATAATCCACTCCCTCCTTCTCATCATCACCATCATCATCATCATGATAACCATTCCCATCCTCATCATCACCATCACAGTCACTGACATCTGGAGCAACTTCCTGGAATGGAGGAAGATGGTGTTGACTTCCGACAGCAGGGCGACGATGTTGTACGCGACACAACGACTTTCGACGACGTTGTAGAAGAACATGCCTGCCACCTGTCAGAACCAATTAAGACATTATTTAAAATATTTATTTATCATTCACAATATGCATTTAAACAATAATTTACTAATTATTCGTAATATACATCAGAATAACAATGGATTAATAAATTATTTATGTTAAAGAAGGTTAATACAACCGAATGGTTAACATAATTATAATTATTACAACATAAGGGTTTAAGACAGGTTGGAACAGCATCGACAATCAAAAATATAGACTACATGGACAGCTGATAGAATTAGTCAATCGATGATGATGATGATAACACCAAGAATCTATCAAGCTATGTAGTTATGATACAATGCCCAGTTATAAATGTGAAGAGAAGAACAAATTGTATTCTTTACAAAATGCGTAATGGGTGTTTAATCACATAACTGTTGCTCAAGTATTTGTTAAATAGCAACAATGAAAATAATAATAATAATAACAACAACAACAATAATAATAATAGCATGAGATTCTAATAACAATTATGCAAAACACAAGCATCATAACTGACAATTTAAACCTGCCCAAAAACTTTGATTGAAACCCTCATCATCATTATCATCATCGTCGTCATGATCATGATCATGATTATCATCCTCTCTTTTTTGGCATTGGCATTTTGTTTGCTCTTAATCCTTGCCTCGGTCGGATTAGTCTTGTTTACGACCGGCGACGTAATGCGACGACATCGATGGCAACAGTGATGACACAATCAAAGTTATGGTCAGGAATTGCATATTTTTAAAATGCCACACTACAGATAAGAAAGTTGTTAGAGATTTCATGACATGGACAATATCATCTCATGATCTTTAGGTGAGAATAAGAGAAGTGATTTTGAAGAATTTGAGAAGTGATAAACTTTAAAGCATCAATAAGATGATTGTAAATAAAACTCAAAACAATAAACAAAAGCATTATTAGCATCAAGTTAATGTACCACTGGTAACGTCAAGAGGTGAAAAACAAACACCGCAAAATGGATTCAGGTTAAGTCAAGTTAATAAACGAGTTAAGTACGTGATGGTTCATCGCTAATCATCATCAAGTTAAATGTCAAATGATGGAATCAGAGCGATTTTTAGATCATTAGACATCTGTTGAAACAAGCGTAACAACTTTTGAGGGATGTAATTGTGCACGCAGAGTTCGACCTAGGTTGCTGACATGAGATGTCAGATGTTTAATCATCTGAAATGAGTCAGGTGCTTAAGCAGGAGATTGTGATGAAATCACAATTGAGACAACCGAGACCAATGAGAACTTCAAGATTTTAATCGAGACAACTTCAACCACCGCATTAATTTCTGAGCCGTTTCCGTAAATTATGCAATTTTACGAAACACTCGAAAGACATTGTCGCGACTCACGAATGTCATAGCAAACAACGTAATTAATCTGCAAACACCATAGCTTCTTGGTTAACGACATCATACCCGACCACAACTGCGTTCGAAAAGAACTCACCGCGATGTGATGAGGGACGACCTCCCACATCTTGCTCAGTCGACCACTGATGACGATGTCCATGAAGTCGTACAGGAAGTACCCTGTGGGCGGAAGAATACATTCATTATTGTGTCGTCGGGGTACAAGAATTAATTGAATATTAAATTGATTAAATATGCTTACAAATTTATTATATTATATTAATTGTTATTATAACAATTATATTGCCATTACATCAATGGTTAATTGAAAATATTGCTGATTGTCAAATTTTATAATGAATTTGATTAAATATTTTTAATAAATAAAATTCAGAAAAACATCGAAGCAAATTAATTAATTAAGTTCAATGATCTTCATGAAGGACATGAAATGAATCAGTTGAGTTAAGAATGCTTGAAGAAGTTCAACGTAAAGAACAACCTTTTAATCTGAGACTTGCAAATGAATCTTTCTAATGGTTATTTAAATGATCGACTGATATGATTACAAAAGATTAAAGGATTGATTATGTACTTGAAACCAATAAAGAATCACTTAATTGATGACTATTTACATGATTGATTAATTTCTGTGGCAGACCATTTAAAGGCCAATTAAGTGACTGAAATCAATCACACTTTGTGCTACAACCATTGATTAAGTGTTTTAATGCCCAAGAAACTATTTGGTTGATCGATTGTTCGTCAGGTCTGATAAATATATGATTGAAAGATTGATTGAAATTGGTAACTATTAACTGATTGGTTGAGTAACCTGTCGAGAAGGCAACCAAGGAATAAATGTACAGGTTGTTGAAGGCGATGAGGTCGGATGTCAACTCTGGGTAGTAGTAGAAGCTTCGAGGAACAAAAATTAACCAATTAACTATGTAATTAACAGTTCTTAATTCATTAAGCGATTATCATTACATATATTAACTATGTAATTGCTTAATTATTAATGCTTAATTATTAAGCAATTATCATTACATATATTAACTATGTAATTGCTTAATTAATTACATCTTGAATAATAACTTGGTGAATTAACAACCAATTAATTAATTGAATAACAAATTAGAATGATAGTGAGTCAATTGAATAATGCATTAACTGGATGATGAATCAACCGGATAATAAAGTAATTGGAAACAAAATCACTGACTAACAAATAAGGCATCATGGATGGGAAAAACAAAAATTAAATCTTTTTTTTTAAATCTGAAGAACAATCAAATGCTCATGTTTCAATGTAGAGGAAATCAAGACCATAAAATGTCAAAATCCTCTCCAATTTTAAATCACACTTGAAAACACTTTGAAGAATTCTTGCCTGGTCATTCAGATGACCAGATTAAGCATCACACTGAAAGCTCTTCGACCCTGGAAAACCTGGACGGCATAATAATTCCAAATCTCAGCGTTCCAAATGCTCACCATGTAAGATCCCAGACTCCGACAATGAGCGCATGGATCCAGGATATAAACAGATTCCTCCACTTCCAGGTGTCGTCAGCAGACGAGGTTAGCTGCTTCACGTTGTAGTTCAAGACCGTGAAGAATGCCACGGCAGTCACGATTATGGAAAAGCCGTAAATGACCGGCACGGTGGGCAAATGATCGTAATTGCCGAGAGTTTCCAAAGACATTTCGTGCCAAATGTTTCGGACGAACGGGCAGAGAAAGCCAAACAAACAGACGATTATAAGCAGCCAACGACAAACCGGCGTGTCCCACCGACACTGTTGTGTGATATTTTCAGGTTTGCTACGGTACTTCCTAGTTACTCGTGCGACAAAAATAAGTGCTAAAATTTTCAACTAATTTATTATTTATTCGAAAATTACTGGCAACGTGATTCTGAGCTGCATTTTTGGATTTTAATTCAGTCAGAGGTGAAGCATGCCATTGTTTGGCTCCGAGAATTTTATGCATCTTTTCTAATTTTCCAAGATGAAACCAGAAAGCGCTCTTCAAAATTAGTTATAAAATGTCCAATAAAATATTTTTTTTAAATAAACATTTAATTAGAAGATAGTGAACAAATTATAAACTATGAAGAATCACGTTTGGACTTCGGGATACAGGTGCTCATAAAGTCATGTAAACATCGGTCGAAGGTTGACATAAATCTGTGATCCAATTTTTAGACGCTCGTGACATTTCTTCTGATTCCATTAATACCAGCCTAAAATCCCAAGACGGACTTGGCCAAGTTTGGACCGCCCTAAAGTCAACAAGTCAAGAATGCATGGCTCGGACAAGCAGAAGGTGTGAACCATATTAGCTTCCATCGAAAGAGTTTTTGTTGATTCTAAGATTAACAAACCGTGTAGGATCTTAATGGCTGTTAAATGACTGGATGCTAATGGCTAATTTGTAACGTCACGCGTTAATTAGTTAATTCGGCGATGGGCGTGTTACGACCGGGAATGCGATACCTTAGATGAGATCATCTTTGAACTTTGCTGACAGACAAATTCTAATGCAAATGATTCTATACAGAACTTTTCGTTGAAATACGTTCACAATGATCAGTGCAGTCGTCTGCAGCAGAGGTATCAAAATGAAGCTCAGCTTTTGGAGGACCTCAGGTTTGTTTGTAAAAAATATTAAAATAAAGAGCACATATTCGTGAATCTTTTTCTGACATTGGCGCGATGCCTCGTCCGATCATCTTGAAACGCAGCTTCGCCGAAGCATCTCGAGACTTGTCCATCTCGAAACAAACACCTCGACAAACAAATGCTTGCTACGACTTGTCCTCAGATTCAGAGAACAGTAACATAATTAGAATAAAGATCCTGTTTCTACAACTATCAGCTATTTTATGAATATTAATTATTATCTCATTATAATGTCTTAATTATCAGTTCATGACCAAATGTTTACTGACACTAGGCTGTTTGTGAAGCAAAAGTCTGTGATAGAAAAAGCATATGGACAGGTAACAAGCATAATTATGTTTACATAATAACATTCAATTGGCTACAGTCATTATGCTAATTAGCCATTACAAGCATGTGAATTGCAAGGCTGCAATATATTTTTATGAGATTCATGATATTTAAGTTGCTTTCTTTCATAAATTTAGCATTATTAAATAAAAATAACAGTATTTAATACTAACAGTTGTTATCGTTAACTAATACAGATTCCATGGCAACCAGAATCTTCAAAGTTTTAAACATCTTAATGTCATTGCAATTACAAAAACTTGTTTTAGATGTTAACCTGAACTTGTTAACCAACAACATTAATCAGATTAATTTAATCAACAACATTTATCTAATGTTAACGTTAATGTCTAAATAAATTCTTCAATTTTTAATGACTCGCCTGTTCTTTCGGAAAACAGTCGCTGATGAAGCTGTGTCAACAATTTTCTTCAAAGATTTCGCAATCACTTCTTGCCAAAAGTCCTAAGGGCCAGGGAGACAAGTGACTTTATTTGTATTTTTGCATCTATTTGTATTTATTAACATCATTTGCAAGGCAAATGCTAGTTGATGAAGCCGAAAATGCTTTTTACAAGTTTAATATCATCATCACCACTTTCAATATCATCACCATCTCCCCGTAGTATCCTGCTGACGGATGCATGGAGACACTACCTCTCAAGAGTGGAAGAGATCGGAAAGGTGAGAGTTCAAAGTACGGAATCTCAGGCAGCAGACGTGTCTGAAGTGTGCAAGCACCTGAGAAATCACAGGACACAAGTCGCTAAACTGGTAATTGTAATAATAATAATGATATTAATAATATATAATTAATTAACAGTTGTTGTGACTCCAGTAATATATAGGGCAGTGCTTTAAAATTGTTTTCTGTGATTATAGCACCCTTCCTAACTTTTCTCACATTCTAGGTGTTTGAATGCCTCTCCGACCTGCAAAAGGATGTGTTGCAGTCATCCCAGGACGTCCAAAAAGTGCACAAAATTTACAAGGAGAAGTTCCTGAAGACCAGGGAGGGTTACCTCAAGATCAAGAGTCTCACAGAAAGGTCAGTGAGTCACAGTTTCCCGTGCTATCAGTGTACACGATAACATTTCTCTTTCTCGAAACATTAAATAATTTGATAATTTGATTAACTTAAAAATGTGAATGTGTTAAGTTTTTGTTTGTTCAACACCTTAGCGATCCTAGATATCCAAGGGGTGTTGTAAGGAGCCCATGATGATGACCTTGTGAAATGCTTTCCATTTCAGAACGAAAAGTCCTTCGAAGATACAAAGTCAGTTAACTCAGGTCTGTGACATGTGACTTCTGACATGGATTTCTCATTAAAATTCGCTAGCACCGACGTCACTTAGTTTCATAATGAAAATGCGATTTGCAAATAATTACACTGACAAAGAAATAGAAGCAACAGGAAATGTCCTAATTCTGGTATTTATCGAATTTGACCCGTCTCAGACCAGCACCCGGGCACACTGCTCAAAAAAGGATCTATTTTAGAATTATGGGGGTTTGAGAATCACTTAAAAAACACAAATTATCTGGCAAGCGATTATTTATGCTATCTCCCGTTTATCAGTTATCGGAAGAAGTTAACTTGCTGGAAGCCAAGTCTGATACTGCTCGAAACAACTACCTTCTCGATCTTGCCTCGTCAAATGCCCACCTGAATGAATATAGAACTTCACATCTCCCCGATTTAATACAGGTGCCTTTTGAAGCAATTTTTTGTTTTATATTTTATTTAGATTTGTATAAATCATCTGCTATAAGTTTATGATTTAACCATTACTGAGGAATCCTGGCAGATATAATAAAATAAATATTATTATTTATTTGTTATTTACTTTATTTATATTTAACTAAGTTAATAGTTGCAATCACATATTTCTGTCACTCTAACCTGATTGGCCACATCTCATTGACTTTTAATGCAACCAATCAATTGATTGAAAGGGCATGTTGTTGTTCAATCCAGTTGATTGACGGAGAGATTTATCAAGATTGGAGGAGGATACTTCGACGAGCCTCAGAGCTGGAAAGGAGGAACTGCCAGGCGACGATCAAGTGCTGTGATGACGTCGACACGTCCTGCGACAAGGTTGGCACTTTTTATAACAGTCGTACTCGTGATCACATCGAAAAATATTCTCATGTCATTTATGGATCAATGAATGAATGAATAAATTCTGAAGTTAAATATCAAAGGATTGCAACTTCATAAAAATGAACTGTTATCATTACTACTGTTATTATTATTACCAGATATCAAAGGAGTACGACATCAGATGCTTCCTCGCCGATAACCCGTGTTTCACCGAGGCTCTCGAGGCGTCTTTTGTGCCATTAAACATTGATAAGGTGACTGTGTTTTACACTCTCTTTGTCTCTTCAATTTATTATTGCCATTATTAATACTGTTATTATTATTAACTTTATGTTAATAATTATATTAATATTAATAATAACAGGTTATTATTGATGTCGTTGCCATTATGATCACAATTTCTTGAATTCCAGAAGTCGAAAGTGGTCATCTCTCCGTCCACAAAACATGAGCTGGAAAAAGAAGCCAGAAGTTCGAGCATGCTTGTTGCCAGGGAGGAAAAGGCCATAGAAAAATGCCAGGCAGAGTTGGAAAAGATACATCTTGAAAGCATGGGGGTACTTTGTCCTTAATAAGTGATCATGTCATCACAGTTATTAAGCGGTGGTGACAATGTAAACAATGTCTCTGTGAAATATTGATCATTATTATCATTGGCATTTTTAGTGGATTATTCTGCCTTATGTCTTAACTAACGTAAAGGTAAACATATTGATCTTTACTTATTCATTTTTAACCTGCAGATTGAGGATAGAACGAAACACTACGAAGCATACTTCAACCTCGGAAGAGTTATAAAGACTTCCAAGGTGACAAGAGACAATATTAACAACAAGTTGTTCAACAGTAATGACAAATAACATTGTTTTAAGACACCATTAAAACCATGCTCTCCACAGCAACTAAAGCCTTATCCACAATGAAAACTTTGCATATTCATTATGCTGCAGAATATCCTTCAAATATTATATTGTTTTACCAGACAAGGATGGAAAAAGCCATGGCAAGGCTAAAAGTTCTTCAAGACGGAGGCCTCGACGTTGCGACCTGCATGAATGATGCGAAAGCAAGAATGTCCGGTCAATGCGATGACGACACGGATTCCTTCGACTCCGGCCACCAGATCATGACCAAGGATTCTTCAGTCTCACTGGGGGACAGAACTTCTGATCATTTCGAAGACTCTGGCTCTGTTAAGGTGAGTGATTTTAAAGAGTCTTTGTCTTACATTTTTATGAATTAGCTAACTTTTGTTCCAACATTTCATGATTTGTTTGCATGTCTATAATATAATAACAACATTTATTTATAATGATCTGTAATTATTTGTATTAATAATATCGTTCCACACTGCAATCGCTTATTCAGACTGTAAGTGACGACCAGCCTGCTGCTTATCCATACTGGTGTTCAGCCCTCTATGATTACGAGGTAATCAACGTTAACATCTCATCAACATTACCAATTATAGGAATATTACAAAATACAATTAATAATACATTAATTATTTTTTATAATAACTGTCGTACCAATGCAATTAAATTGTGCAGGCTGTCAATACGGATGAGCTGAGCTTTAAAGCGAACGACAGGCTCAAGATGATTGGAGATGGAAGTGGGGATGGATGGCTCTGGGTTTGTTTTACAACTGATTACTAAATTAATAACAATAAAGTTAATTCAACAATTAGGCCATTTTATCAACTGTAATCGACCATTCTTTCAGGCCGAGAATGAAAGTGGTGTCGTAGGACTCATCCCTCAAAACTACATTTCAACCTTTGCCAGCATGCTAACCGTGGAAGAATCGACCCACCCGACTCACGACAAGGAAGGGACGTTCGAAGAGAGCATTTTGACGGAAACCAATCGCGTCAGCATTTTACGAGCAGCCCCTCCTCCGCCTGCTAAGAAAGAAGATCGCAATGAAGATGCAGTGAAAGAAGTGAAAACACAGCCCAACTTGCCCGAGCCAAAAGTGGAACCGATCGACGAACATAAGACCGAGACCAGGCCCGTCAATCTCGTGAAACTCGCCGACAAAGGTAACGACTTCGCAATTACTATAATCTTTAAAAGAGCAGTCCGCACTGGAAAATTAACTATCTTAAGTAAATGAAGTTAGAAATTGAATGTGCAATAAAATATCAATAATGAAATGAAATCTTGTACACTCAGATGTTTTCTGGGTACGAGCACTCTACAACTACGACGCGACCTGTGACGAAGAACTTTCATTTTCTGAGGGCCAACTCATCAAAGTCACCGTAACGTCGCGCGACGTGGACGACGGATGGTGGGAGGGCGAGGTCAAAGGTCGCAGGGGTATATTCCCGTCGATGATCGTGGAGGAGGTTTTCGTCGTTACTCCCGGCAAGGTTGGTATCTCGGAACCTTTGCATCTCATAAATGTTGCGTCCGAGGTTCCGGTTTAATCCATGTTATATGTATTCTTTTCTGTCATGCCAGGAACAGCAACACTCGCCCAACAGGAATAACAAGAGTCTCACAGAAGCAGCCTGGAAGTCAAGTTTCAATTTGTCATCTGGAGCTCAAATAAAATCAGGTTGAAATGTCTTTCATTGGTTCTGTTCACACAGATTTATCAAGCTGTTTAACTTTTCTATCCATTTGTCGACTTTATGTTTACCCCACATAAGTTGATCATATTGTCTTCAAAATGATATGAAGTATTTATAGAATCACATAACCTATAATCATTTGAAATCCACAGATGACAGAAAAAATCGTTGTACCATAACTCCTACAGACTACAATGAAAACAACAATAACAATAACGGCAGCTTTGACGACAAAGACGACGATATGCCGGCAACGAGCCGAGTACAATTCACTCACGCGGAAGCGTCTCACTTCAAGAGCAAATCGGACTTTCCAACTTCAAAAGGCAAGTTCAGCAAGGAGAGCACCTTTACCAACCTGGTTACAAACTGGAAACATCCCTCAGACCAAATTAACTCGGTAAAGCCTGGCTTAATCCGCATGAACGAGGACTCCTTCATCATAGGAACAGCAACTCTGGGAAGGAGGGTCGGCAAAGATGTCAACAGTCACCTGCCAGAAGGCCACTCTGTAAGGTCATTCTGGAACATCCCCCCAAACAACAGTCAGGACAACGTCACACCTAAAATGGAATATTCCACTCCCACCTCGGTCAGGTCTGTCAAGAGTTCGCGACAGAGACCCTGGAAAAGGCCAACCAATGCAGATGAAGACATGCCCCTTGCTCCGACTCCGGCTAACTATCAGCAGCCCCTGAAACATCACTACGACTTCTCTACCCTACCTCGCTCGCACAAGAAAGAACCGGTGATCGGAAGGAATCCCGTCTCTGGGATCGAGCCCGGCATGTTCCAATCAGAAATGTCAGACTCCGGTATAGAAATTCGCTCCAGTCATCTCGGAATTCGTCAGAACAGAGATGAGCGCAGCAACAATCACCAACAACAAAACTATGGCATCCACCAAGCAGCTAATAACAGGAATTATGGAAACATCCCTTCGTACCAATGGCCGAACGGTCAAGTCGTGAATTCTGAAATTTACTCGTCCGTTCGCGAAAGAGACGACGGTCTCTATGCCGACAATCGAAGGGCATCAAAAGCATTTCGATTGGCCAGCGAATCTCGAGAATCTTACATATGAGAAGTCCTCGGAGGTTTCTTCGACGCTGGACTCGGTTACTCTATGTTCAGACTACTACTGAAGAGTCATTTAGTCGTTCCAGAAGGTTTTGTGTCGTTGCATTTAATTAAATATTTCCTTGCCATGAACTTTCCATGTTTATGTTTCTGATGATTAGCAACAATTTTATCATATTTTTAACAGATAGTCTTCATACTGTCATCTGCCTGTAATGATTCGTTCCTCCAAACTATTACCGATTCACCGACTTCCTCGATAACCGACCGATCGTCATTTGGCAGAGCAATGCCATTTGACAACCCTTTGCATAAGATCACATTTGCATTTAAGGTGTTTAATGCCATCCTTGTTGCATTAATATCGCCTTCATCGTCTCTTTGGCGTAATAACATCTGATGCTAATATTCCTCGAGATCGACCACTTTCTGAGCTCCATCTTCTTGCCTCAGTTCCTGCAGTTGACCGTCGTTGTTCTCTTTATTAAGATATCATAATTATAATCACAATATCTATCGCTGTTTAAGGCTGTTAATGACTTATCGGTGCTGCAAACTTTGATCTATTTTAGAGCACAAAACATAATTCTTGAAGCTTCTTGTCAATTAAGCTAATTATTATTTTTGTGTCGGTCCAGTAATGTTAATAATTGGAATCGGGAGCTGACTGTCGACAACAAAATTTATGTTTGTTTTCTTTTGCTCAACTTATTACGCAACACAGACTTAGGACCATTGTGTTAATTTTCCTTTCAAATTCATTTTTTTATCAGGCTATTTTTCCTAGTTTAGAGTTGATTGAAAACTCAAATATCTCAAACGTCCGTCCAAAATATTTAAGCGTTCATCTTGCAAATTTGTTTTTGTAATATTTTTAAAAGCATTAATTCATCGATTCATTTTTTTGAATATCTCAAACTTGCAGATTTTTTTATGAATGTCTCCCTTCAAATAATCTCAGACGCCATGGCTATTTCACACAGCTCAAAATTCCAGATGTCATTTCAAAAGGATCTGCTTATAATTTTTTGGGGAAATCATAAATATGAAGTTATCTTGTGCATGAATATATCCACAGAAGCTGAAGTGGATTAACTAGCTGCTATGAGTTAGAAATCATTTGAGGAACCATGAACGAAGCCGACAGTAAACAAGCTTTGTCAAGAACTTGTCTGCTCGCTCGGACGCAAATCGCTCAAAATTGCAGTCCGTGGTCGTTTGGGAAAAATATACTTTACAATATTAAAAAATATATTTTGATGTAGTTATAAAATATACATTTATCATGCAATTTAAACAAAATTTTATCCGAATACGAAAAAAACAGTTTCGTACGAGGAGAGAGAAATGCAAGAAAGCAGATGACATAGTGTAAGGATGATCAAGGCACGAAAATCGATCATTTTAAAGCTTAGACTAAAAAAAGAGAAATTAATATTACACGTTTAATAACTTAAAGTAATCATCATCATACAACCATCATCATAGCTTATCATAACTTCACCACTGTTGTAGCCATAGTTAGAATTGGAAATAATTACAATTTATCACTTTTCAATCATTGCCGTTGCAACATCTCATGGATAGCGAAATAGAAATAAAAAGACAAAAAATCGAAACCAACCAACTTTGAACACATCACAATATTATTACGGACAAGCCAACAGACGAGATTCAATAAACTATCCAGCAACAACAACAATAAAAAAAATGGTTCTGATCTCTTCGTGATTGTAACTCTTGTTGTCCCAAACAACAGCGATGAATCTCGACTCAAACAAATTTGTGGGTGCAAATCGACCCGCGGTTTTCTAGACTAGATGGCCTCTTAACTCCGGCGGTAGCCCGTAGTACGTTGTGGCGGATGAAGACTGGAAAGAGGATTGTTGTTGATCTGGAGAGTAGTTCCTGTTCGTGTTGACAGTGTTGTATTGATACAAATCTAAAAGTTAGACAAAGTTCCGTGTATTCATGTCAACACTCTCTCTTTTAAAGATGATGTAGTGGAATAAGTAATTTTACATATTAAAAACTTAGTAATTTAAAAAAATTCATACATTACCATTATTTGGCCTGTAGGCACAGGCGCTGGCATGCAGATCCGGAAGTACGGCTGATGACGTCATGCAGCTGTTAATAGGCAGGTAGCACGTGCCAGCCTGGAGGTCACTGCCCCTGCTGTTCTGATGATTCATCATGGCGTCTGTGGCATCAGTGACGCAGGAGGGCAAAAGGTGAATGGGGTTGACCGTTATTTTGGTCTGTCAGGTAAAATGGCAAAGTTGTAAAAGGGTAACTCGATTGGATGACATTTACGGCATGTTATATGTGTATATTGATGTTGTTGTTTTAATTTATCATCATCATCGTCGCCGCCGCCATTACTGTTGTTGTTATTGCTAATTAAATCCCAAGATTACAACCAACCCTAGAAGCAGACAACATGGAGTTGGTGGGCGTGTAGTTGTTTTGGTACCTTCTTGCATTCCCATTGTACAATTCATCGTCTGTGTACGGCCTGTATTCTGGAGGGCCAATGAAAAAGGGTTGGTCAACCATCGAACCAATCTATTAGTAAGTGACAAAGAGTCAAGTCTCACCTGTGCATTTGTTGACGTCACAGGTGCTATGCGTCTGACTCATCCTGTCGTAGCCACAGCCATACTTTTGCAACTGCAATTTATCGATACTCCATCTAAATTCTCTGGCCGCTCATTACAAGTTCAATAAATCAACAACACACCCTACGCTATCCCTACCCAGCCGCCCACTGACCCATCATTCAACCCACCATTGTCATAGCCCCGGTGTAATCGGTGCCGTTGCCAAAGTTGACGTTGCTGCTGTTGAGCGAGTCCAGGGTCTTGAAGTGTTGCAGATCGTCAACTAGAGAGGGCGTGCCAATGAGGTCGAGGGTTGCGTTCGTGGTGGTCGTTTCGACCGAGGACATCTTGGACTGCCCCATGTTGCCCAGGTTGCCTATGGTGGACTTCGGAGACCTCGATTGGTCTGTTCGATTAAGATGAAATATAGAAGGTAGAAAAAATGTATTGGTGTCTTGGATTGAGGTGAAAAGTCGTCATCATCATCATCATCGTTGTCGTTATCATCGTCATCATCATCATCACCAACCTTTAAACGATTTACTCCTAGTCTTTTTGACGAGACAGAAAATTGAGACGACGACAACTACGACGACAGCCAGTGACGTCATCGCGTAGACGAGTATCGAGGTGTCGATCTGTGCAGACTTGCCGTCGCTAACAGGAGGCGTGGCTATTTATTATAAAAAATATAATTGATGTCATTGAAATAATCATTATTTATTATTATTATTAAATCATTATCATCATCATCGCATCGATCTTATCAGATCACCTGAGGTGTAGGCAGGTATCGCTTTCGGCATGACCTCTGAACTCGGACCGTGTCTGTTAAAGGAGGTCACACTGACCCAGTATTCAGTTCCAAGTTTCAATCCTGAAATGAGGCCAATGATTGAAGATAAGTCAATCAAATCAACCAATCAGTAAACAATAATGATGACGGTGATGTTGATGATGACGATTGTGGTCTTTGATGACACCAATTATCGCGATTGTAATCAGGTACGTCGTTTAAGCTTTTTTCCAAATGGAAAAAGGGGGTTAAACCCTCGCACAATATGAGTCTACAGTCAGGGAGGCCGTTGCCCCCTCTGCCCCACCCACATGACGTCCCTGACTGTAATGAACAACTTCAATAAGAATTCCCCCCATATACACTCCACAACGCCATCTAGCCACCTACCTCTCACAGTGTACACCACCGTCTCCAGCGGTGACGTCACGTTTTCCACCAGCACTCCGCCCTTGTTCTCTTCGTTTCCATCGCCAGTGGCAGCTCCGTGTTCCTGGCATCTGACCACGAACGTCTGCCTCACCCCTCCGTCGAAGCCCGCTTTCCAGGTGATGGTGATGCTGTCGTGGGTCGTGTTGACGACCTGGACGCCGAACGGGGTATCGGGTGGCCCTGGTAAAGTGGTCGGAAGAAATTGGAGAGTTGAAATGAGGGAAATAAAAGGTCGGAAAAGTTATGAATTAAGTAGATGAACAAAATAAACGATAATTGTAATAACAACAGTGCAGGTTGGTCGAATGTATGGCTTTCCTACGCGCGGCGCTAACAACGACAGTCGTTATGTGTCGTGTTCGCAACCCAGCCTGCACTGCCAAGGAACGCCCTCGGGAAAGAGCGGTGGATCAATTAAAAAGTGGCTTCACAACCTACCTGGATACATAAGGCAGTCCAAAAATCGGTTGCATACAAATAAAATACAAACAACAACAAAAAGCAATATCAATAATATATATCAATATAATATCAATTTGGTTCAAATATAAATACAGACATAACTATAATAATAATAATAATAATTATGATGATGATGATGACGATGATAATAATAATAATAATAATAATAATAATAATAATAATAATAATAATAATAATAACAATAATAATAATATTTCCACAATTACGAAACCAACCCGGCCTTCCCAGTAGGACTTGAAAGTTATCCTCTCCCAGGCTGTTCTCAGCCCTGCAGTGGTAGAATCCAAAATCCTTTGGCTGAACGTTCAGGATTTCAAGTACCGAGTCGTAGGTGTGGTTCGAGGGCACGAGCACCGGGGTATCCATGGCAGGGATTGGGGCATTGTCGTGTCTCAGGATACCAGAGGGCACGGAATCATTGACCTATGGTAAATACAATAATATTCGTAATAAGTAACGCGTTGATGGTAACAATTCGTTTATCGCTTTTAAGGCGGTTTTAGTTTCAACGTTTATCGACAGTGGCAAAGCGTTAATGGAAACCGAAATCAATACCTTGATCCATTGAAATTCCACGTGAGGAATTCCATGGGCTCTGCACCTCAGTCTGGCTGTCCCGTTGACTTCGGCAGCTGATTTTCTATAGATGGGTGACTTGTCTATCTTGGGTTTGTCTGTGGTTGAAAAATTTATAGATAATATTATTATTATTATGACAAATAAAAAATGTTACTAAAAATATTAATTCTACGGTGGACTAAATGATGGATATTAATATCAATATACACAAATAATAAAAGTTAAAAACAATCCCCTAACTTTCATGATCAATAATCTGGTCCAATATGATATATTCATGAGTTCAATATTATAATATTCCTCAATCACCATTACCATCTCGTTAATTATTCATGAAGCACCATCATCATCATCAACAACAGTCACCAAATGATAACTCACGCTGAACGACAAGTCTCATCTCTCTGGAAAGACCGTACTCGTCATTGACCCCGTTATGAACTTTGCACTGGTGAACCCCCATGTGTTCCTGCTTGACCCAACGGTATTCCAGAACAGACCTTCCAGTCTGGCTACCCTCATTGACTGTTGAGATGACAACCTCGTCATTTCTTGAGGTCGTGACCTCTACTCCGTTTCGAAACCATTGGACCCGTTTGGGTAGCGGGTTACCGTTGTATGTGCATTCCAGTCGGGCGGAGGGAGCGCCCTCGACTGCCTCTGGTACTGCCTGGCTATGGATGACGAAGGCTGGGTCTGAAATAATATATTATTATATATTAATGATTAATATTAAAATCATATTAAATATGTTAATTTGGTATTTCTCTCGTCGTTGTTGTTGATTAGTAACAGCATAACGACTATCGTCATCATTATCATTATCAATTTTCGTCTTTATTCATCAGAGCCACATGTCTTCAAACAGCAACTTCACAGCCACTAGGAACACCAATCAGAGCACTAAAAAGTTCTTGAGATCAAAGACTCTTAGAGGGGACAGTTCAAGACCAGAGGGATCAGACCAGTGGGATCAGAGAATTTGGTCATCCCCCGCTAAGCCCCTCTGGGATAAGAAGATGCTTAAAACTGGCTGACCAATCGTTTAAGAGGTAATGAATAAAGGGGATTTATTTATTGTAATTATTGTAATTACTTAATTCGTGGGGGGTGCATCAATCATTCTACAGGTGAGACATCCCCAAACCAAACGGGTGAACTAACACTGGACGTCCAGGTAAACCTCGAACTCCGACCTTCCCTCTGCGTTCAGGGCCTGAACCAAATAAACTCCGGCATCATTTCTTCTGACCTGAGTGATGTTAAGCCATGCTTCTTGAAGGATCTGGGTGGTTTGTCTTGGGGAGGCTGGATGGGGCCCCTCGTTGAGTGGAGAGCGGACGTTGTAGTCTATCGAGTGAGAAAAAATTGTTTTATAGTATTAATGACCGACTGATTGAATACTTAATAGTAAAAATAATTGATTGATTGATAACGAAATTTAAATGAAAGTGATATTTCAACAAATTAATTTAAGATAAAATAAAATAAAATTAATTGTAACAAATAATTTTATAATTACTTCGCTTAACATAATATAATATAATTTATGATTGTAGGCGGAACAGAAAATATTCTCCCAGCCCCAACCTTCCCACAAAACAAAAGAACAAAACACAACCCGTGCCCCGAATCAGGAATAATCTGGAGTAATAATGACGTAATGTTGGCATAATTACAATGTAATTGGAATGTAATTGATATATCGCCGGGAATGTCATGTTTGTCCGGTTACAAATGGGAACGATCGATCCGGCCATATATTCTCAAGTGATAATTAGCCATCGCCATCGTAGTCATCATCGTCAACAACTTCGTCATCATCACCATCATCATCATCGTCGTCAAATGTTCTCTCATCATATATTCTCATGATCACCATCTTCGTCATCGTCATCATCATCACCATAGCAGCAGCAATGACGTGGGAAAATGAAGACGTGATAGGCGTCCTCGGGGTGCCATTGAAATAAATTTGTAAACGGAGAATCCAGGGATCTGTTTTGACGACGACTCTTATTTTACTATGACTCATGCTGTCTGCTTCTCGATGGATGGATGGATGAATGAATGGATGAATGGATGAGTGAATGAATGAATGCGATGATTGATGGAAGTAATGCTAGATGGTGACAAAAATACCAAGCGGCAGAATTAACGAATGACTAAGGGCTCTTCTCATTTCAAATAATGATGGACGGATTACAAATGAGTGAATTCAATGATCAATAGATTAATTTTCTTATCTCATCTACCCACCGTCCCCCATGATGTTTCTCACTCCAGCAGAGAACCTCATGTCACTCTGAAGGAAGGTGACTGGCTGCCTCGTTGATATTGGTCCGATGTGTCCAAGGCCGTCTCTTATCCAGTTGAAACTGTGCACCTCCGGATTGGATTCTACCAGGGCGCTGAGGGAAGCCAAGGTACCCTCGTCCACAGTGAAATTCCTCCTGCTCACGAAGCGCGCTCTATCTGGAAGGGTGCAATGAAACACATGTGGGTTGTTAATTGCGATTATCGCTAAATTAATTACGAAAAAAGAGAATTGCTTCGGGAAAAAACTCACAGGTGACTTCTAGGGGAACGGATGTATTGATGGCCACCCCCGTCTTGGGGTTGTCGGCCCTGCAAACGATACGTGCACCGTGGTCCTGTGCCCTAGGCAGTAGGGACAGCTGGCTGACAGTTACAAAACCCCTATAATCTCCGTCTTCGGTGACCTCTGAGTAGTCCTTCAAGGGCTCGGGGTCGCAGTTAGCATCGCCTTTGACCAAAAACCAGGATACCTTGGCTCTAGGGTTCGAGCTACTGGTGCTACATTGGATGAGAAGTTGTCTGTTTTCTTGGGCATTCAGCCGGCCTATGATCTGGGGCAGAATTTGGATCTGCGTTGGGGGAACTGCAAGGGATGGTTGGTTTTTTATTAATGTATTAATTAACTACAATATTTTTTATATGATAACTAGTTTATAAACTTCCTGAAATTGCCAAAATATTGACTATTTATTTGTTTAATAATATTATCAATTAATGAAATATTAGCGATTAATTCCGGATGCAACACCAACATCAACACCATCATCATCGTCATCATCATCATCATCAAACATAGACCCACAATGGACAGTCAGCTTCAGGGCAGTGATGACCGAGGTGGACGAATGACTGGTAGCCTCACAGGTCAGGGTCGCTCCGTTGTCAGCATCCGAGACCACTATGGCTATCCGGGACGACACCCTAGTGCCGGAAACGATCTGCTTCTGATCAGGAAGGACCGTGTTGTCTGGAAAGGATCAAATGGAAAAGAATTGGAAAAAGAAAATTGAGATGGATGATATGCGTGCATAACACAATTATGCTGCGCGCAGTGCCCGTGGAGTGGTGTGATGTCTTATGTTCCGTGTTATGGAATGCTACGGTGATGATGACGTCACTCGTGTGTGTGTGTGTGTGCGTGTGTGTGTGCGCGTGTGATGTATTTGTATATACATTGTATGAATCGATAGTATTAATAATATTAATAATCGCAATAGTAATGATAACCATCATCATCGTCGTCTTCATCGTCACCACAAAACTACCGCACTTAGCAACCAACAAAGTCTCTATAGCTTGAACTGATGCAAATGGTTTGGAGATGTTGCTCCTCAAAATGTCTTGAAAATAATTTACTGCCTATCAAAAGTCACTCAACGACATCGACTCTCACCCGCCTACCCATTCGCCTATCCACTTACCCACTCAAACGCCCATCTACCCACCCATCCACCCATTCATCCACTCAACTATCCATCCATCCATTGATCCCACATAATCATATTATCAACCCATCTGTCCATTCATCCGCTCAACCATCCCGAAACCTTATACGGGAAACATATGGTAATGGTTAATAACCAACAGAAGTTTCAGCCTCGAGTTTCATCGGAACAAGGGTGAATAAACAGCTTAAATACAGCAAAATAGGAGCCCCATTAACTTGGGGGGGTGAACTGCTAACGAGTTAATGTCTTGAATGGAATTTTCAGGTTCCCAGCTTAAGAACTCAACCACTATCACCACCATCACCACCAGATTATCGACAAACCTTTTCTCCAGGTCAAGGTCGGAAGGGGATTTCCCCCTATGGACTGGCAGGTCAAGACGTGGGCCGAACCCGCCACCACGGGTACGCCCTCCTTCACTCCGGATACTTCGACTTTAGCGGGAGGATCTGAAAATATTTACGAGGGATTATTAAAGAATTTCGATATATTTCAATTTTTATGAAATAAAAATTTTGTTTGCATAAAATACATTTTTAAGCAATGATTTGTTGAGTGTGAAATTTAATAACAAAAATTCAGCAAAAAGATAAAAACAATGAAATTTGATTTTTTCTGAGGAAGGGGAACCTACGTTGAAGTGACAAACTCTTAAAAAGGGGACTATCAAGTTACACGGAGTGGAACATGAATTATTATCATGTCGGAAATTACAAAGTATTTCGTAATAATAATAATAATGATGATAATAATAATAATAATAATAATAATAATAATAATATAATAATAATAATAATAATAATAATAATAATAATAACGAACAATTCTACGGTACAAGAACATCATTAATAGGGGCCTAAAACACCACTGCTTAAAAAGGCAGCATACGTCATCCTGCCATCTGTCGAAACATTTCAAAGAAACGATATCCGATTCCGCGCGCTATTGGAGGATAACACTCCCACGGATGCTGTTTTAATAAATTAATTGGAACAGCTTGGATGGATGGATGGATGGATGGATGGATGGATGGATGATTGGAATGGTGAATGGATGACTGAACAAGTTGATGTGTGACAGAATGGATAAATAAATGGATAGATGATCTTTTTGTTGTAATGATCAATAAAGAAAAACGTAATTGTTAATTTCACGAATCCAGAGCAATCGCTGAGCTAAATCATCGTCATCTCTCTCATCATTAAGTAATAAGCATCATCATCATCATCATCGTCGTCATCATCATCATCATCACTAAGAACCTTGAGTTGGTGAGGAGATCTGGTTACATTAGGTTCACATGGAGCCTTGGAAATACAAGAGAATAATAATAATAATAATTTTAAAAATATAATTGATTGTAGCAAAATTTTCTTAAGTTGTCAAATAATATAATTAACTATCTCTAAGAGTTGGTGTTTTCATCGTTAACGTGATTATTTTTTTAATTTTTCTTATGGAGGCGTTGGCGATGATAATGGTGATGCCGAAAAAAATCAAAAAGCATTAACAACAACAACAGCAACAACAGCGTATACAAGAATAATGAGAAAATAATTTATAAAAACTTAGTTCAACTAGCGATGCACTCAGAACGTTGAATGACTGAAGGAAGGAAGAAGGCAAGGAAGGAAGGAAGGAAGGAAGTAAGGATTGAATGAAAGAAGTGAAGAAAAAACATTTCTTAAAATACTTCAGTCGTTTTAGGGAACATTATTTTGAGGAGCTTTAAAGAGCTGAAGAAAATGACGATGCTGATGAATAATAATAATAATATAATATATTATTATAATATTATAACAACAATGAATATATTGATAATATATTACATTAACTTAATAATTAATAACATAACATAATAACATAATATATATTATTATATAGATAATATAATATATAATATTATTATTATATATAATATAATATGTATAATATATATAATATAATATAATACATAATATATATTATTATATAGATAATATAATATATAATAATATATTAATCAATATAATACATTATTATTATATTAGTAATTAAATTAAATATTAATATAATATTATTATTATTATATTATTATTATTATTATTATTATTATTATTATTATTATTATTATTATTATTATTATTATTATTATTATTATTGTTAATGTTATTATTATTACTTTTGAAACACACATAATGTCAATATTATAATGTTATCACAATCTCTGACAATATGTTTTTGAGATAAAATGACAATCCATCATTCTTCCTTTATTTTCTGACTGTGAATTTCACGAATGTTCGACAGTCACGTGACTACATGACTGAGATAAGAAAGGATTCCTTCTGATGTTCCGAGGAATAAAACATCCAATGTTATTACAATTCCGACGTTCATCCGCACTTTCAGATAAAACAAGGACCTTCACACGATGCATGGATGGATGGATGGATGGATGGATGGATGGATGAATGAATGGATAGATGGACGGATAGTTGAATGGATGAGCACGTATCTGAAAACCTGATAAGCGACAATAGAGTTTCGAGGTAGGAACGGATTGGAAAAGGAAATAAATTGATTGTGATGATGATGATGATGATGGAAGGAAGCAAGGAGAACCAGTTCGAAGTCATAAAAACTGCAGTGGCTTGGAAAAAACTCCAGGCAAAAATGAGGAAAAATAAATTGAGCCTTAAAAATAAATTGATGGATGCGCACTTGCGTACTCACTCCAGGTGACCGAAGAACCATTCCATTCATCCACCATTCCACTCCGTCCATTCTGCTTCCTTCCGTCCATCGCTTGAGTCATCAATCCATGCATACGTCAGTGGATACATCCATCCATCTATCCAAGAAGCCATCCATAGATTCAGTCATAAATCCATCCATCTATCCAAGAAGCCATCCATAGATTCAGTCATACATCCATCCCTTCATCCATCCATCCCTTCATCCATCCATCCCTTCATCCATCCATCCATCCATCCCTTCATCCATCCATCCGAAGCTTTCATCCCTCCTCTTCCACACATCCGGTTCTCAAAATGACGAGAAATTAATCAGAAATCCAGTAAGACCTTCTCTTGTGACCATAAGTCAACGTCATTGCCACCCAGACAGAGATTTCCTCTCTGAATAAATGCAGACGTAATAATAATAATAATAATTAAAATATTAATTAACGTATTATTAACATATTATTAACATATTATTATTATTATAATGTTATATATTTATAATAATTGTTATGTAATAATAATTAACAATTAAAATATTATTACTATTATTATCAATAATGGCAATAAACAATAAATACAGATAATCGAAGAATGACGTAAAGCAAACTCTGTGGCAGATTTAAAAAGAAAATTTCTGAAACTTCTTTGAATCGTTGGAGAATCATCATGAGGTCAAATTGGCAGTTGGGGGATCAAATACAAGTTTGACTGATTGAAGTTCAATCACGAGTCAATCAATCATGATCAATCAATCACATGACCAATCAGCGGCCTAATGAGTCGAATCGCCATGAATCTTGAACAAAGTCATCCATCAATCCACATCGAATCAATCCAACAATTCCTTCAACCACCCATCCACTCACGCACACATCCATCCACTCACCCATCCATCCACCCACCGATAGACATTCTTCAACCAAATCTCAGACAAAATCTCCATTGAAAGTGCAACCTTAACCTTCGTTTCCTTCGGCATTCCATGTGGAAAAATAAGAACTGATCCTTCGTCTCAGGACAAGATTTATCACCTTCACGACCTCGTTCAACTCGGCCGATTGAATGATTGAAATAGGAATGCATTATCGAAAGTTATTATTATTATTATTATTATTATTATATTATTATTATTATTATTATTATTATTATCATTATAATGTAATAATATAATTATTAATATTAATAATAATATCTAATTATTAATATTAATGATTAATTAATGATGATTAATAAATGATAATAATATCATTATATGTATATCATAAATATATAATACAAATTAATATATTTATTTATTTATTTACATAATTATAATTACTACATTATTGTTATTATCTTTAACAGCGTGGGAGCCTCCAATGAAATTGATTCTCTTATTCCTGCTCCGAAACCCTGGCAATCACGAATATCGGATTATCCATCCAATTCGTGATTTTAATTCACTTCTGTCGTCGTGAAATACCAAACCATTTAACCCTGGATGGAATGATGGCTGCACCCCTGGGGTTGGTTAACCCCTGTCGTGGATATCCAAGGTGGGTCGCGAGGTTCGGGGGCTGGTGGGTATTTTTTTATGGCATTGCGCGCCACATAAATGGTCTTGTAAGGGATTGTAACTCGATCTTGTGAGAAGAACACATCGCACTCATTGATGTGATGATTAAGAACAGTTCAACTAGATTCCCAGCTATGACGATGAAGAAGATGATGATGATGATGATGATGACGATGAAGATGATGATGATGATGATGATGATGATGATGATGATGATGATGATGACGATGATAATGACGACGACGACAGTAATTGAAATGTCATAAATTTTAGAGCTGCAATAATAATGATGCCGAAGGCTTTAGAGGTCATGATGATGATGATGTACAATGCGGCTATGATGATGATGTACAATGCGGCTATGATGATAATAACTTAGTCACGGCCATTTCAGCGTATTCCTCGGACATGTGTGTGGCCCTTAAAAACTGGACCTCCCAAGTTGTGGTTATTTATAGCCCTCGAAAGTTTTATGTCCGAAGAACGTAAAATCAACCGAATCATGAAATAAGTTTTCAATCACAAAGGCTACATGGGGTGGAGTGATTGATTGAGTGAGTGAATGAATGAATGAATGAATGAATGAATGAATGAATAAATGAATGAAAGAGTGAGTGAATTAATTAATTAAATAATTTAAGAATTAATGAAATCATTTCGACTGAATTTGTTATACTTGTTTGATCGAACTATTGCACGATTGAAATGACTTATAAATTGAATGATTTCAATCATATGAACAATTTCAATCACATATTCAACCCAAACGGAACTCCTCAAATCACTCCATCCATCCACTACGAAGTAACGAAGTATCCAACAGGGACTATATTTATTCTCCGAGGACCTCAACACCATTGGTCAATTAGGCACACCCCTTGCCCCAATCCCTTAGCCATGATTGGCTACATGAAAGAATTCCATGTTATTTATAGCCAGTGTATTAAAAGCAGTTTGACACCGAATAATAATAATTACGAGACAAATTATAGACTGCAAACAAATTATGACTGTGACGATGAAGCAGATGATAAAAATGATGATAACGATTGAAGTTCATTGAAGGGATTGTACGATGACGATGACGACAGAGACGACGTTGAAAAATTGCCTCAAAAACTGTTTTGATCTCCGCGTCAGGTTGTGAACGTGTCACCTCCTGATTTGAGAAGCAGTGGCATGGCTAATGGTAAGTTAATAAACCACGGACGGATCTGAGCAATCTAGCGCCAAATTGACGCCTGCCTCCGTCAACCATTAGCGCCATGACATGAAAAATCTGAAAGGTCCTATCTATCCATTCTTCCATCCTTCAAACTATCCATCTATCCATTTATCCATCCATCCATTCATTCATCCGTCCATTCATCCGTTCATCCATCCATCCATCCATCCATCCATCCATTCATCCATCCATCAATCCATTCATCCATACATCTACAGGTTCATTCATCCACCCAGTCGGTACTAATTAGCTGAACGTGGTCCACTTTTCCACCTCCAGATAAGGAGGCGATAAGGATGGACAGTTAGGGAGGTCTAATGCGCCACGTAAACCCGTACGTACGGAGCCGTTGGTAACGTGAGTGGACGGATAATTGGCTGGATGAGTGAGAGTGAATGAGTGAGTGAGTGAGTGAGTGAGTGAGTGAGTGAGTGAGTGAGTGAGTGAGTGAGTGAGTGAGTGAGTGAGTGAGTGAGTGAGTGAGTGAGTGAGTGAGTGAGTGAGTGAGTGAGTGAGTGAGTGAGTGAGTGAGTGAGTGAGTGAATGAGTAAGTCAAAATTCTTTGTTAAAGTCATTCGAGCGTCATCATAACCACGTAATTATCATTAACAGCCTCGTTAACATTAGTTGATCTTCGCTGGTGGTCCTGACGAGCCCCATCCTGGTCTAATCACCACCATCATCATCGCATTCATCATCATCGTCGCCATCATCATTGCAGCTACTTACAGTAGACGCTGAGCTTGATTGCAGTAGTTTTATTCCTGTATGTTCCGGGGTGACTTGAGACGCACTCAACCGTGACCCCATCGTCGAGTGGGGTGGGGTGAAAGGTCAGGAGGCTCTCCGTGTTGCTGAGGGACTCCCTGTGACCTCCCCTGCTGATGCGCTCTCTGGAAATTATGGTTGAGACTAATATTATTTGTCGTTCATGAATAATAAATAGTAATATTAAATATTTAAAAAAATATGTTAATATAAAATGAAATCTAATAATAATAGTAATTATTATATCTAATAAATACTGATTACATCACTAGAACATCACAGCATTCTCATCCTCATCGTCATCATCATCATCATCATCAACGACAACCGAAGTGACAACAAAAATCAAGCTAATTTCCTTGAGAAGCAGAAAGGGAAAACAAGGAAGGGAAGCTATCCCTTGGGAGACGAGCAAGAGTTCAAAAGGTCACAAGTTCAAAAGGTCTCGAATTCCAAAGGAGAGGTCGGGGCTGTCACTTGGCACTAAACAATCGGATTGCCGAAACTGATTGATTTCAAATGATTGTTGAAATTAACCAATCAGTCTGTTGTTGCTGTTGAGATGCAACGAATGAACGTGAGATGGTGACGAAGACGGCAATGACGCTCAGTGTTTAATTCGGTTCTAAGTTTTTTAGTCGACAGCAGCTTATTCAGCTTCTCATCAACAACACTGTCGTCGTCATCGTCGAAATCATCATCATCTTGGTCCTCGTCCTCGTCGTCGTCATCTTCATCATCATCAACAACATCATCATCATCATCATCATTATCCTAGCCTTATCATCGTCGTCGTCAACATCATTCCATCACTATTTATCATCATCACGTTTTGATGGATGAGACATCTGGCGATGGTTTCGAAGACGTGGAAATTTTTAAACTTTAATTATTTATTAATTATTTACTTTACTATTACAATTCAGATCCGATGATAAATGGAGTCATATGGAGTTAGAAGAGTTATCATCATCGTCGTCGTTATCATCATCATCATCATCATCATCATCACCATCATCGTCGTCGTCGTCATCATCATCATCACTTACTGGACATAGTCCGATGAAATCTGCACGCCGTTCTTCCTCCAGGTGAGTCTGCTCGGTGGTTTGCTGAAACCCGAGGAGCATCTGAGGCTGAGGTGGGTTTTTGAACCTTCGAAGAGGATCTGTGCACCGTTGTTGTGCCCGTCGATTATGGGACTGTCCGGTTGAACTGGAACAAGACGACGATGACGATGACGGTGATGATGATGATGATGATGATGATGATGATGATGATGATGATGATGATGATGATGGTGATGATGATGATGGTGATGATGATGATGATGACGATGATGATGATGATGACGGTGATAGTTAGAAAAATTATGAGGATGGTGACGATGATCCCGCAACTGCTGCTGCTGATGACAACGACGGCCATGATGATTGTTGATGATGATGATGATGTTTGATGTTACGATGACGTTTATAATTCTTACCAACGACATTGAGATAGGCCTCTGATACTTCATCGTTGCTTCCAACGCACTTGAACCACCCCTCGTCCTCAATGGTTACCCCCCTGATTTGCAGATGGTGCTCGCCCATGGACACCTCACCCACGATAGTGTACCTGGAGTAGGCCCTCAGCTCCCTATCGTCGTCTGGATGGAAAAACAGATGGAAGTGATGGCGATAGTAGAAATGTTGATGATGTCAGCACTTTCCTAATAACCATTAGTTCATTCATCCATCCTTCCATTCACTCATTCATTTATACATTCACCCATCATACCACTTCACCTCACCCACGATCCACCCAATTTTCACCAACTCTACTCACCTAATCCAAGGAGTATGGTATCTTTCATCCACATGACTCCACCCTTGGTCACTTTGCACCTCAGTGTTGCGTCCCTGCCTTTGATTGCAGAAGTATTTCGAGGTCGCTCCAGGAAACTGTCAGCTGTAACGAGGAACGACTATTAAAGTACTGTTTTGTCATGTTTAGATTAATAAACATAATTATATTACTATTAATAAAACTGATGTTAGCGATGATAACAATATTGTCGTTGAAATTCATATTAACTCCTTTAATATTATTATTATTATACACAAATATTATTATTTTTGTTATTATTATTATTATTATTTCTATTATTATTAGCCCGGGGCATTTTAGGCTTTGAGTTCGAATGCACCATCATTCCAAGTATCATGATCATCATGATCATCCTCCTCCTCCTCGTCATCATCATCATCATCGTCGTCGTCGTCGTCGTCGTCGTCGTCATTATCATCAACACCATCAACATCTTTGAAATCTTAATTTTTAAACTTCAATCCGAAATAAATATTCACTGAAATCAGTGGATAATTCAGACATAAAAATCTATTTTCTCCATTAATTAGAAAATAATTAAAAAATTATAATCGACATAATTTTTTTTAATTTAGACAAATTATCGCTCGAGCCATATTTTTCATCCTACTGGCAGAAAAAAAGATATGTGGTACGTGCCATAAGCTGTCAGTAAGTATCGTTAATGAACAACAATAATAACGACGCTAATGAGTACAAAATAATAACTATATTAATTAATAATTAATAACAATAACAATTAACATTAAATATATTATAATAATATTAATCATAATTAAAAATTACAATTATCCGAATAACATCTCAATTTCGCTCACGCACAACAAAACCTTGCACACGACATTGAGAATATTATTTCCTCAATTTGAACTCAAAATCTTTGCTTCATCGATTTATAAACATCCTTTCCTTTTGTTTACACTGACGTCACAGTCGGAGAAACTCTTAGCAGAACTCAGAATCGAATTAATTCCAATG
>JAJTWR010000021.1:3365000-3377500 GCA_021613335.1 Whitmania pigra
AAAAACTGATGAACGCAAGATCAACGAAACGAAATTAAATTCATTAATTATTAAAACCATATTGCAACAGCTGCATGCATAATAATGTTCTTAGTTTCGATATTAAATAATTAATGTAAATATTAATGTCGAGGTATTTATAGCATTATTAACATTATTGTAACCATTAATGTTATTATTATCATTATCACCATTATTATTATTATTATTATTATTATTATTAGTTTTTATTATTTTTATTATAATTATAGGACACGAAACGTGACACGTCACGAAAATGAGGAGCACAATCGCATGGAATCCTTGTCATTATCTCAATAGCCTCAAAGGATTATAATAATAATAATAACAACATTAATAAATTCTATTATTATAAAAATGTAATTATTATTTTGCTGATACAATTATTATTATTATTATTATCATGATCATCATCCTCATCATGCTATTAATATTGTTAGTAGTTGTTAATGGTGGCTTCCAGGAGGGCGTCAATGAATTTTGTGCTTCATGACGTCACTTGAATGTTGTTCATCATCCACCACCATCATCATCATCATCATCCTACTGGCAGAAAAAAAAAATATGTAGTACGTACCATAAGCTGTCAGTAAGCATCGTTAATGAACAACAATAATAACGATGCTAATGAGTATAAAATAATAACTATATTAATTAATAATTAATAACAATAATAATAATTAATATTAAATATATTATAATAATAATATTAATCATTCATCAATCAGGAGGACGTCAATGAATTTTGTGCTTCATGACGTCACTTGAATGTTGTTCATCATCATCATCATCATCATCATCATCATCATCATCATCATCATCATCATCATCGTCATCATCATCCACATCATCGTCGTCATCATCGTCATCATCAACGCTACCGAGATCGTCGACATTATTCATTCCAGTCGTAAAAAAGCTATCATCGCTAATGAAAGGCATCACTATCAGCATCCGTATCATTGTCACCATCGTTACAATCATCATCATCATCATCATCATCACCATCACCGTTAACGTCATCGTCATCATGACCATAATCATCAATTCCACCGCCATCATCATCATCACTATACTCGATCCAAGCTAATTTCCGATCGTCGATTTCATTAATTCGCGTGACATCATCGACCATAACAACACGAATAATAATAATAATAACAACAACAATAATAATAATATTAATAATAACAATAATAATAATAATAATATTAATATTAGTAATAATAACTACGACACCGGTGGCGATGATTATGATGATGAAAATGATCATGATGTTGATGATGATGATGATGATGATGATGATGATGATGACACTGGAGATGGGATTGGAGCACTGATTCATCGGAGGGCTCGAAAATCGAAACCCGATATCTGCACAAGGCATAAAATATGATGGTGATGATGATTGCGATGACGACGATGATGCTGATGATGATTGCGATCACCATACATATCTTATCCGAGCGAAAAAGTTCAGCACGCTAATCAATTAACTTTTTTACGTCACTTCTTATCATCCATCCACCCATCCTTCCATCCATCTATCCATCCACACCTCTATCATTCATTCATTCATTCACCAATCCATCGACACAATCAACAATCACTGAATCCTTCCACCCACTCATCCATTCATCCTTCCACCATCATTCGTCTCCTTCAAGTTTGAACCTCGGCACAGTGCCAACGTCGAGTTAAGGACTGATGGATAGCCAGATAGCTGATGTATATATCGAACCATCGGGTCATCACCAAAATCATCATCATCATCACCAAGATCATCATCGTCGTGGTCGTCGTCATCGTCGTCGTCATCGTCATCATCATCATCATCATCATCATCATGAAGCTTCTTATATCTCCGGAGTATCACATAATATCTTCAAGCTTGACCTCGGCATCGTAAACACGTCACAACATGCTCAGCATCCGCGAACTCTTTCTTCATGACGTCATCATCATCATTATCATCATCATTACCATCATCCTCCCAGTCACTGTAGCATCCAATTAAAAGTGTCGTATAGCCTCAATAAATATGATGACGACAACAACCACGATGATGAATGATGATGATGATGATGTTTAATGAATGAATAAAAACGAAAACAATGGAACAACAAACGCCTTTGAAGTTCCATCTTCATCTCACGTGACCTCCAACTGGGTACCACCCACTCCCCACTCCATATCGACTCCTTCCCTCATTCATCAATTCATCATCTCATTTAATTCATCCACCCCTTCTTCCATCTACTCCTTCCTCCTTCCATCCATCCTTCCATTCATCCATCCATGTTTGCCCTTTGTTAGTGATGGGGTCAACAAGGGTGCGACATGAGGCAGCCAATCACATGAAAGGATTCTTTTAATTGGGGCGGAAGTTCCAATTACACCCAATCCTTGTCGTGGTAATTAACATCTTTTTTGTGATTAAAACAGGAAATTAATGAACTAACTACTTTACGATTCATTATGTCACCCATCCGCCCATCTATTCATCATTGCAAGCATCCATTCATCCATCCATCCATCCATTCCTCAAGCGACGACGGAGACGGCCAATAACAATAGCAACAACATTTGGAACAGCCTTGATGATGATACCAACGGAAGCCGCGACTTCGATAATGCTGATGATGATGATGATCGCACATACTCACAAGATGACATCAGCACAAGATGACAACAGAAGCTTTCACTCCACAATGGAAAACAAGGTCCGCATGTTTCAGGTGCCTCAGAAGCAACCTTCGCAATGATCCACTCTCCTCCTTCACTTCTACCATCCTTCAATCCGATTCATTCAACCGATCATCCATCCAACCATCCATCCGTCAATTCATTCATCCATCCAACCATCCATCAATTCATCCATCCGTCCATCTTGCAATTTAGTCTAATCTTATCATAATTACTAGTCAATGCAATAATCATCATCATCACCACCACCATCACCATCATCACCACCACCATCACCATCATCACCACCACCATCATCATCATCATCACCATCACCACCACCACCATCATCATCATCATCACCGTAGAGATCGCCAACACTTACTACCACCGTTATATTCATCGTCACCACCACCACGATAACGGTGATGATGATGACGACAATGATGATGATGACGACAATGGTGATGATGACGACAATGACGATGACGACAATGATGATGATGACGACAATGACGATGACGACAATGGTGATGATGACGACAATGATGATGATGACGACAATGGTGATGATGACATGAGTCCTAATTAAATGACACCCCTGTTCAGCATCAGTTCAATAAAATAAGACTCCATTCATAATTATTTCATTCACTCGCTCCATCAATCAATCCTAATTTTTCTCCTCTCGTTCTCACGCCGGTCATGATGATGATGAAGATGCAAGTGATGATGACGATGATGGTGATTACAATGTTTATTGATATTGATGATAAAATAGATTATGGTGGCTATGGTCATGATAATGATGATGATGACGATGATGTATCCAGTGATTCATTCCGGTTTAGAAGATACTCCACGAGATTAGAGATACGGATAAAAAACCCAAAAAGAATCAGGTGATGATGACGATGACTGTCAGTAATTACTAAATTGTTATCAGTTTTTTTGAACTGATAGTTTAATGAAAACGCACGCGTATACAGCAATCATCATCACCACCACCACCTTCATCATCATCATCATCATCATCATCATCATCATCAACACCATCTCCGCCTCCTGTTTACGAACAGCCTTCAAACAATGGACACCCGAGACTCCTTACTCCTTAACTTCCGGGTCGTCCGTTCGCATCCATCATCACCAACACCACCACCATCATCATCATCATCATCATCATCATCATCATCATCATCATCATCATCATCATCATCGTCATCATCATCATCATCATCATCATCATCATCATCGCAACAATCATTATCACAGCAACCATCGTCATCATCAAACATCATCATCACCGTCATCATCACCACAACCATCATCATCATCATCATCATCTCACTGTCAGCCTTTTCGTCCCTTACCTCCATTCGTTCATTACTCCTCATCTCAACTCATCCATCCATCCATCCATGTCTGGTGTGTCTCATATCCACGGTGACAGGGATGATGACGACGACGATGATGTTGATGATGATGACGACGACGATGATGATGATGTGTTAATGCTCGTAAAATTCTGAAGCTCCAAGATGATGCTGAGCAGAACGTCCAATGACTCATGCGATCATTCTGATTGAGGATGACGATGATAATGATGGTTGTGGTGGTGATGATAATGATGGTTGTGTGGCGATGATTATTATGAAGATGGTGGTGGATGCTGGTGATTGGGGTAGCTTCATCAGCAGCGTTGAGGATTATTATGAGAATGATGGTTGTGGTGATAGCGATGGTAGTGTTTGTAATATATCATCATCATCATCATCACCGCCATTATTTTTTGAACAATAACAATTAATGTTATTCCCGTTTCGTGTCCAATAATCACCAGGCAATATCGATGGTTCGTTGTCATGACGACCGATCGACCAATCAGAGATCGTCACGTGACGACGTAAAAACATTAACATCGCCAATGTGCTCAGTTGCTTGGAACGATGTGGAAAACAAAAATAAATAAAAAGTAATTATTATTTATATGTTATTTATTATTATAACAAATTATAGCATATTATTATTATTATTATTATTATTATTGCTCATCTGAAACTCAGGAGGTTGAAATTTTCAACCTTTTAACCTTTGAACTTTTGCCAGTTGCAGGAGGTTGAGTCTCTTAAGATGTCTCGGAGATAGCGTGAGAAATGATTATGGTGGTGATGATAATGATGATAATAGTAATATTATTATTACTTTATATTGCTGTTTAATTATATTATATTTTAATATTTATTGTGATTATTAATAATATTAATAATAATAATAATAATAACAATAACAACAACAATAATAATAATAATAATAATAATAATAATAATAATAATAATAATAATAATAATAGCTCCAATTACAATCCACAATCATCGATCAGGTTATCGTCCACATGACGTGTCCATATAAAGGACAGGTTGTATAGGTTGTTGATTTGATAGTAATTGTTATTGTTGTTGTTGATTTGTTTATAATTATTGTTATTGTTAATTTGTTTACATCAGTCATTGTTTTGTTTTCATTCGTTGAAATACAACCACTCGAATTCCACGTTTCTTCTGAATACATCAAACAACAACAACAACGACGACGAAAGTGGAGTAACAAAAAGATGCTCTCAATGCGCTGTTGTTGTTGTTGTTGCATGCAAATACAGGTACAATGACCTAATTTCTGATTATACCTTCCGAGATGTTGGCCCACTGACAACAATAACAACGAAACAATTTCGATAGCAACAACAACAACAGCAGCAACAACAACAACAATAATAATAATGATGATGATAATAATAATAATAATAATAATAATAATAATAATAATAATAATAATAATAATAATAATAATAATAATAAACAGTAGCAACAACATCGCCGGTTAATACAAGTTAACACTTTCAGCAGCGTCCGACAGCTTACGGCGTTGTTATAGTTATTTGTTGAAGTGCTGATTATGATTCTGAAATTGATTTGTTGAAGTGCTGATTATGATTCTGACGATGACGTGAATGAAGAAATGAGCCGAAGAATGAATGAAAGTATGCATGCATAACAAATGAATAAACAAATCAAAAATCCACTCACTCTCAAGCATCTCGGCCCCGCCCATCCATCGTCGTTCCCCCAGTCAAGGAACCACTCCATCCATCTTCCCTTCCACCCATCCATCCTCCCTTCCACCCATCCATCCTCCCTCCACCCATCCATCCTCCCTTCCACTCCATCTTCCCTTCCACCCATCCATCCTCCCTCCCACCCATCCATCCTCATTTCCATCCATCCACCCATTCATCAATTCGCTCGTTCATTCTTACAAAAAGAAGAAAATCCTTAATTCACGGACCGCTTCCCGAGCGAATCAATGCATTGAAAATGATGAATTGATGCATGTGTGCATGAACATTGGAATTGCTGAATGCACCAATGCACTTCACCTTTAGTTCACTCGACACAAGCACCCGATAATTCTTTGTCTTGATTAAAATGAGGATGAAAGATTAAACGGGGAATCTTAATCGAAAAGGTGGTCCACAACCCATAACCTTGAGGTTGTCATTTGGGGGGGGGTTGGAGGGTTGGATGGATGGATGGATGGATGAAGTGAATGAAGTGATCGGATTTCAAAAACGTTTTTACTTTGGAATTTATAATTGGCTGGCTGGCTAGGTGAAGGGATAGATTAACAGTGGATAGATGGATTAGCAGTGGATGGATGGGTGGATGGATGGGTGAATGGATGGATTGATAGTTGGATGAATGAATGAACAGTTCTTCCTTATCTCATCCAGCCATCAACCTTACAAGTTGTTCTCAGACGTTGTTTTTGTGGAAATTCTCTCCAGATGTAATCTCGAGTAGTTTTATTGATATAATTTGTAACCTATTATTATTATTATTTACTCCAAAAACCACAGATCCACCGTGAGTAATTGAAAATTTATTGGAAAATGTTTGTTTCCAAAAATATATATATATATAAATTATAGTATTCATGATATTGTTACACATAACAATACATAAACCCATCCATCCATCCAAGGGTACCATCATCCTGGTTCAAGTGCATCGACAAACTTTGACCTCTGCCAGGGTTCAACCCGCATACCCTGAGATTATTTACTTCAGGATGTCCTGATGATGGCGGTGATGATTGCTATTATATTTACAATGTTATTATTGCTTTGAATTATTATTTCAAAAGAAATTGTCGTTTATTGTCTGCACTCGTATAATATTGTTTGGCTTCAGTATTTGAGAGAATTAAATAATTTTTCCAAAGATTTAAAAAAATTCAAATAATTTAAAAAAACATTTTAGTCGTTCATCCTTGCATGCATGGATTACGAGGGATAACATAGGATTGTGGGAGTTCATTCCATTAAAAAGGTTATAACAACAACAACATTAATAATAATAATAATATTGATGATAATAATAATAATAATAATAATAACACCAATACCACTACTAAAAATAAAAAGTGTTGGTTAATTAATCACTAATAGATAATGTACGTGTTGTTCGATATTAAACTCGGATCCCACACCACAACAGGGTATCGTAGGTGACCTCTGACCCTCTTTAACAACCTATCAACGCCCTGCCGTTGCCCGCACCTGCTCCTGTATTTGTGCATGTGCTAGAGTGATGATGATAATGATCATAGTGAGCATCGTTATGATAATGATGATCGCGACGACGTCTCTTAACACTCAAAGGCTTTTATTCTGTATCTAATCACTCTTTAAACTCTCCATCCATCCATCCATCCATCAATCTGTTCATTCATTCATCCATCCATCCATCCGCTCATCACCGAGCCATAACTTCAATAACTTAAACAACCGCCTAATAACTCAATCAGTCAACCAGTCAAGCAGTCAAGCGTGACCTCAGCATTCCACCAGAATCGTCCACCAATTGATTTATTTTTGATTTATTTGCCTCTGGAGACCGAATAATCTTTAACTGGGTTCGGGAGTCTCTTTCTAATAATCTTCGAATTTCATCATCGATACTCGTGGGACACGAGAAGTTCAATCCTCATTATCATCATCATCATCATCATCATCATCATCATCATCACCATCATCATTACAACCACCGTCATCGTCACAATCATCACCAGCACCATTATCGTCATCATCATAATCATCACAAATACCATTGTCTCCCTCGTCGTCATCGTAATCATGACATTCATGACATTCATCACCATCATCATCGTCGTCGTCACAGATCTCGTATTTGAGGAATTTCAGTCTCATTTCATCCTTTGATCTCAAAGAAGAGGCTTCAAAATTGTGTTTGTATGGATTCCACTAAGCAGTTAGGTTGGGTGGATGGGTGGATGGATGGATGGATGGATGAGTGGATTGATGGGTAGTGAATGGATGAAAGGTGAATGACAGATGAATGACTGGATAACAAGATTATCGAACATGTTTGCATTGTTCATCATTGTTGGTTCAAGTCCCCAGTGGCAGAAATTAATGCTGGTTGGTTTTGAATCGATCAAATAACTCAACAACTAGGTCAATAAATAGGTCAGCTCATAACATGTTTGCTTTTCTATTACTAGTCTTTCTACTCACCCAACCACCCCCAGATTCAGGACGGGTCAAAGGTGATCAATGATACTCGAAGGTCAAAGGTTAACAGATCCGTTCTCAAACACAAGATGTCTGCTTGTTTGACTGTCGCTTGTGTTGAGGATTGTTTGAAAATGTAACGGTCATGATGACGATTGACACGTCACCTTTGATTGACACGTCAATCGTGATTGGTATTAAAGAATAGGCCAGCGAGTGAATGAGTGAGTGAGTGAGTGAGTGAGTGAGTGAGTGAGTGAGTGAGTGAGTGAGTGAGTGAGTGAGTGAGTGAGTGAGTGAGTGAGTGAGTGAGTGAGTGAGTGAGTGAGTGAGTGAGTGAGTGAGGCTCCCTTTCGCCAGTACAGTCTCGCATCGACAGATTATTGAACAGTCTCAATCGATGTGGCGAGTTACAAACGCCATTGTTTACAAACACCGATACAAAGGAACGCACACTGCCCGCAGGAGCGGATGCCAAAGAAGCGCTGTAGACGTGTTTCGCAAACTGATTGAAACGGTTGATTGACGATTGGTCGAATGATTGAATGCATGACCGATATGGTTGATGATTGAACAAATGAAGGACGTACGATAGATGAATGGGTGTCGCATTAACATAACGTCCCTAGAAAGTTGAAAAGGGCACATGACTTAATTCATAAAAAAATTTTTTTTAATGGAAAAATATTTGTCAATGATTAAAATTTTTGATCAAATATTATCATTGCACTACTGCAATATATTATTTATGCTAGTTTTATCATGGCACAGATATAAATGGGTCAATGTAAAATGATTATGGTTATGATTATGATTATCATCTACAAACCAAAACAAACCATCCCAACCTTCTGTTGCACGGAATGTAGCGATTAAGATCATCATCAACATCATCGAGGTGGTCACGTGACAGGAGGCCATCATCGTCGTCTTCTTCATCATCGTGGCTCTCATTTCCTCCAATCCGCTGGTCACGAATCGTAGCCGTCGGCTAGTACTAAAAAAATCAGAACAATGGAACGTAACTGGCCTATATCGAAACTTTATTACTGGATCATAATAAAAGATTATATTTCAATGTCATCATCATCATCATCGCCACCATCATCATCGCTACCATAATCATCATATCCATCATCGTCGTCATCATCATCATCGTTTTCGTCTTCTTCATAATTATTGTAAAACTAATCTTACTGCAGTGTTGTTGAACAAATATGATTATAATTATTGTTTCTATTGTTGTCATGTGCGAGTCTAAGACGTTTCTCGTATTTCATTATTCATTCATTCATGCACTCATTAATTCATGCATTTATTCTTTCGCGCATTAATTCTTTCACTCATTCGTTCATCAATCCGACGCCATCATGAACCAAATAAATTGTCATTTATTTTTATTTTTAAGGACTATTATTATTAATGATCTTTATCAGGTTCATAAATAGATGAAATAATAATAATAATAATAATAATAATAATAATAATAATAATAATATAGCTATGACGGATCTTACGACCGCCCGTTGCGTCAAAGATAAATTAATATTGAATAATAATAACAATAATTCATAATACAATAATAATAATAACAATAATAATAATAACAATAATAATAATAATAATAATAATAATAATAATAATAATAATAATAATAATAATAATAATAATAATAATAATAATATAATAATAATAATAATAATAACAATAATAATAATAACAATAACTGTATTAGTATTGCTTAATCCTAGGCACGCAACAATGACAATGCAAACTCCATCCCAAGCAAGGATTATCTCTCAGAGTTTGTTCTTTCCAGTGAATTGCAGGTGAACCAATGCACGACTGAATTAATTAACTACAAGGTGAGTGCATGAATGAATGAATTAATGTATGGATGACCGAATGAATTAATGTATGGATGATCGAATGAATTAATGTATGGATGATCGAATGAATGATTGACGAAAAAATCGATGTCCTAATTAGCGAAAGAGCATGGCGAATGGAGCTTGGATGAACTGATGCATTGTCTACGAGACAACGAGTGCATGCAGGCACGAATGAATGAATGAATGGATGAATGAATAAATGAATGAATGCAGCTCTAGAATCAACTGCTAGGAAATTCCAGGTGTGATGAGAATGACTCTCGTTAAGCCGTAATATCTTCGACCTCACTCATACCAGTTGCCATAAAATGGATTTATTTTGTAATTTCCTATAATCGGAAATATTAAAAATGTCATTACCTTCATCAAAAGTTGTGTTGATATTATTGTTATTATTATTATTATTATTTATTTTTATTATTGGTGACTTTTCGTTATTACTTAAATAATGAACACAACTTTTCCACTGCAATTAAATATGTCCCAAATATTACTCAAAACGTAATTAACTAAATAATTAAATATACTAATAGTTTCAACTGATCCTAGCTTTACCCTAACCCTAAGGATTATTATTATTATTATTATTATTATTATTATTATTATTATTATTATAATTTGATTGTTTATGAACATAATAATGATAATCTCTAACCCCACCACCTCATGGGTTTGATCTTTTGGTTGTGTGAAACAGCTGTTCCATTCGAGATGATGCAAGAACAATGTCATCCATGTACCAGGAAATTATGCGAAGATGATTTTTTAAAATAATTATGACATATTTAATATTTGTTGTAGTTGTGTTTGCTGTAGTTGTTTTGAGAATTATGACGTAATCATTTGAATGGTAAGATAATAATGATTAAGAATTATAATTAATAATTACATAATGTAGATATTGGTTATTATTGTTATTAATATTATTTGCCTGCTACTTAACATAACACATCCATATGCTAATTAGCATAAATTATTCATTTGATAATAATTCTAATGTATTAAAGTAGGCAACTGAGTTCGTTACGTCACATTACAAAATGCTTGATTCGATCAACTTGAACAATTGTTAGTTGAGCAATTGTATTGTATTGTATTGTGGTTCATTGTGTTGTATTGTGTTACATTATATTGTGTTAAATTATATTATATTGTATTGTATTATATTGTATTGTATTATATTGTATTGTATTGTATTGTATTATATTATATTGTACTGTATTGTTGTGGCCCGTGTTATATTGCTTTGTGTTGTTTTAAGCGTCGCATTGTTTCAGTTTATTTGCGACTGTAAATAACGAAATTAGATACAATTTCATTTATATTCATTGCCATCATCATCATCATCATAGCCATCATCATCGTCATCATCATCATCATTACCACTATGTCATTTGTCTTCACGTAATTGAGGAAGAACAACAACAACAACAAACCTGGAACGAGGAACTTCTCTGCTTCCGCTTCCAGCGACAAAAACAACGAACTGAAAATCAAACTCCAACAACAACAACAAGAACAATGTTCAGCAACAACTCCAACAAAACTCTCAACAATGCGTCGTTGTTTCGAAGGTCTCGAGTTCAATCCTGAAGTCGGTCTGAGGAGAGAAAACCACTCCTTACAACTCCTTACAACAGCAACAAGACGAAATAATCCTCTCAACGAATTAACAACTACAACTACTCCAACGACGCGCTTATCTGTGGAAATGCCGCACTAAGGAAGATTCAACGCTTTATACCGGTCATGTCGATCGAAAGGACGTGCGGGATTAGACTGCCAGCGTGCGTGTGATTGTTGCCGTGTGCGTGTCGTTGCGCGCCCTCGATGGATTTGTTTACGTTTGATTTCTGAATGTTATCCTCGCAGAACGATTGAAGCTTCAATCGAGAATCAATCAAAACAATCGGACGAGTCTAACAACTCCGAACCGATGGTATCGTCTTCATCATCATCATCATAATCATCATCATCATAATGAGCATCATCACCGTAATCAATGATAACATCGTCCCCATCATCTTCGTTATCATCGTCCTCATCGGCGTAGAAAAACAACGACAAAGGTGATATGCAAAACGCCTCAACTTTGAAGAGTAGTTGCGCAACAGGATGTTCAGGTTAATTCCGAGGCGAAACATTGGAATGGTTTAATGGGTCAATAAATGGATGACTGGATGGAAGAAAGGATGGATGACGAATGGGTGGATGGATTTATGGATGAGTAGATCAATGAGTGGGTGGATACATGGAGAGTGTGTGAATGGATGGGTGGATGCATGGGTCATCAATAGATGCGTGGGGAG
>JAJTWR010000021.1:3380000-3385000 GCA_021613335.1 Whitmania pigra
TGATGATGATGATGATGATGATGATGATGATGATGATGAAGACGATGATGATGATGACGATGATGGTGATGATGATGATGATGATGATGATGACGACGACGATGATGATGATGATGATGATGATGATGATGATGATGATGATGATGATGATGATGATGATGATGATGATGATGATGATGATGACAACTACGCTGACGATGGTGCCTATGATGTTGATGATGATGATTTTTACGTAAGTCAAAGAGTTGGACTTGACTCCGATAGATGGCCTCGAGGCCGTCAGAAAAGTTCTGGACACCGGGGACACATGTTTGCCGTTGGCTTATCACGGTGAGTACAGTCCGTGTTTACAGATAATGTGTTCCTCTGTCTATCTGGTGTCGCTATTGCGCACTCAGTTTGGATTGAATTTGAGACTGGCATTAATTCGAAACTCTTGGTCGATGGTGATGATGATGAAGATGATGATGATGGTGACCATGGTGACTATGATGACGATCCAAATCTCTCGGGGTGTGATGTTAGTCGAGTGAATTGACGAATTTACCGACGTCCTGGCGAAGCACACTTCAGAGGTGATCCCCAGAAGTATGGTGAATGAATTGCATTACGGTTTGAGATCGTGGGAAGGCGATGGTGAATTATGATGAGAACTAACTGAGTGAATGAGTGAATTATGCCTGGGAATGATGCCGAGGTTCAAATATGACTTGGAAATCACTCCCCGTTGACATCACCATTCATCCTCCTCCGTCTCTTCTTTCAGTTCCAGTCTCGAGCAATAGGAAGCTTTCTTACGTCTCTCATGCCGTTCTCGAATTGCCTAATCCAACGACAAGTTCATCCATCCAAACTTCCATCTTCCCATCTATCTGACCATCCATTTATTCATTCTTTCATCTGTCCATCGACTCATATATCCATCCATCCACCCGCCTATCCATCCTTCCATCTATTCACCTCTACAACCACGAGATATGAAGCTGAATTTCCAAGTGCACGACATTAGAGGATTGCAAATATCTCCATCGTGTGATAACGCGTGCCCAGACATCACTGAGTTCAATGTAGGTGTTTTCCTCACAACTGGAGATTTAATAGAAGTAATAATAAAAATAAGTATTATAATAAAAATTATAATAATAATAATAATTACATCTGTTAGTCATCATCAATGTTATGTTGCAATAAGCTTAGGATTATCACATTATATTTGATAGAAATTCTACACGTCATGCCGTAAAAAAATAAACAGCATTACAGAAATTTATTTTATAACTTATTTTTTATCATTGTTACAATTGTTATTACCATCTTAATTATTTAATTATAATATAATTTCACTCAATTATTGCTCAAATCAACAATCTCAAAAAATAATTCTTCTAAAATCCCCCACAACTCCCCATTACTGTCCATCTGTTCCTCCATAAGTCCCTGATTTCAAAGAGTCTGGACGAGGTCAGGTTTCGAACACGTAGACTGAGGGATGGGAGTTATTTTTGCCTGGGGGAAAAATAAAAATTCTAATCTTAACTGTTGATCTGCTGTTGATGCAGTGAGGTGAGTAAGTGACTCGAATTGTGGTTGCGTGTGTGTATCTGTATAATAATAATAATAAAAATAATGATGTTAATAATAATAATAATAATAATAATAATTTATTATTAATTAATTAATAATAATAATAATAACAACAATAAATTAATCGACAACTGATCACTTATTCCATTAACTTTCTCTTGACGAGAGCAAGTTTAAAGAAAATATTTTTTCGTAAAAAGAATTCTTTCCAAATTCCCAACAAGAAGAGGAAATTATGGACAATTTGAAAACGGAACTTCTTTTCTCCAAGGAAACTTTTCCTTTTTTCCATAAAAAAAACTCCCTCATTTCTTCTGCAGACGTCACAGTTTCCCTCGTGTATCGATCACTTTTTCATTCGATGAAAAACGAGGGAAAACTCAGGACGGGAAATGGTTCCTCGGTGTAGTCTGGTCGGTGGAGGCCCACAAACCATCTACTACCACCCCCTCGCAACATGACCAAAACAAATAAAAGTGGATTTTTTGGTTAGTGGGGGAAGCAGCACAGTCTTAAATCTCGAAAGATGTTTTTTTTAATATTTTAAATATTTTTTCCTTGTTCGTTATTCTAATCTCGTAATTCATCACATCTCCAGTTTGAGTCGATATTTTGTCTTTATGGGTTACGAATGAATCGTGTTTTTTCGTTGTTTTTTTTAACAAATCATTTCTTTTGTAAAAATACTTGATTTGTTTGATTTCAGAGGCATTGATCGAGTCATCTATGTAGCTGTTTTTTTTTTTAGAGGAAACACGACACCTCGAGATTACCAGCAGACGAACAGCAACAATCAGCCACTGTTTCTGAACTGTTGATATTTAGCAGATGCCACATTCTTAAAATCATTTTTATTCAATTTAACTTATTTGAAGCCGTTCGGTCTAATTAGAAATTCGTTAGAATATTTTTTTTATTAAAAAACTGCAATTGAGAATTAATGAGCTTAGAATGCGTTTTCATCTCTGGAACTTTTAAACACCTTCACACTCTATGAACTTTTGATGGAATTTGGATAGAAAAGGTTTTTTTTATACAAATAAATTGTCTTCTTAAAAAAATAAACTGTTAAAAACCATCCACAAAAAAAGTTTATTAAATATATAAGCGTATATATTGAAATAATTAAAAATAATAATTATTATAAATTCAACTTTAAACAGTGAAAAATATTGATAAAATACATTTTTTAAAACAATTTAAGACAATGAATTCTAATAAAAAGATCGGATGAAAATGTTCATTTGAGTTTTACAGAATCTTAAAATGATGTAATTCATGGTGAGCCATCTGTGAAATGAAATCTAATATTTAAACATAGATTTTTCTCTTACAATACGGGTGCACGGATGCTAAAATCGAGTTACATTTGATCCAACGTTTGTAAAACAAATTGCTAAATTAATAGCGTCAAAAAATATTTTGGAAATCAAAATATTTTGTAAAAAATTAAATAAGGTTTTATGATATCAAAAACGTTCCTTTTTAATAATCGTCTGCTTTTATTCTCAAAAACTGGAAATTACGACGGGGTTTAATATGACTCTAAACAGGCTCAGGTAGAAATTGGCAGGATATTTCACTTTAAGCAAAAACATTTTTATTTGAAAATCATTTTAGCATTTCTGATTTAGAAGGTTTAAAGCTTTGTGACTAGTTTCCTTGTTTTGTCGGAACTTGCTCCAATTTATGAACTCCTGCCAACTTTCTGCGTTCCGTTGACAACTCATCGCTATGGGAGATTCATTTCAAGAGGAGAAGACGAGTTGGTTTATGATCTGTTTATATGCATTTTTGTAATTAAATTTCTCTTACGAGGTGTGTTTTTATTTAGCTAGATTTTTCATTGCATTTATTCATAGACAAAGTGATAGTTCTTTTGTTAGGATCCACTAAGTTTAAGCTGTCTTATTAGATGATGAATTGAAGTTTAATTAATGAACGAGCTGTATAGCTAAACAATCCCATATCATTTACTATTTGAGCACAATTTCAACACTGAAGATAACAATTGAAAACATATAAAATATAATAAATAATTACATTGAACAAGTCAGCATAATCATGTGAAAGACAAGTTAAAGCAAGGAAACCAATTTGATCGCTCATTTTTCTCGAAATAAATTTGTAAAACGTCTATGTTAAAATTGAATTCCATTATTGTCAGCTTCAAATGAGGGAAGGACACAACTGGACGAGTTGATCGACAGAAGCTTCGATGTGAAGCAGAAGTCTTATAGCGTCTACAGCAAGTTCAGGGTCGGATGTGCCGTCCTTTGTGCCGATGGAACAGTCGTCACAGGTGGGTGGTAGATAGGGTGCATGGAGGGATGAATGATGAGGGTCATTTGGAACTATCAATCTTATAAAATCTTATAATTTTGAGAGTCCATGCTCATAAACCCATTTCTTCTGGAACGATGTGTTTGTCATTTGAATTATACATTAATAATAATTACTTTTCGTGTGCATAAGATTTAATGCCATAATGATGTTATCTTTTTTATTTCTGTATTTTACATTTTATTCATTTCGATTCAAACCTGAATATATCTTTACGCTCGTCACATAAAAGACAAAAAATTATTGGCCAGCATCTTCAAGTCAGGAATTGTTATTCTTAGCCATTCACTTGACCCAGCTGATTTAAATCTTCAACCCCATTGATTTCAATTTTCAACCCGATTTATTTAAATCTTCAACCATTCCAGGCACCAACATTGAAAATGCATCCCTGGGGCTGAGCATGTGTGCCGAGAGGAGTGCCTTTTGTGCTGCTGTAACTCAGGGTCACAGGAAGTTCAAAGCCGTTGTCATATCCAGGTAGAATTGGTTGGGGTTCTTGTTGCGACAGGCGAATGTGTTTGTGTCTATGTATTGTGTTGTTAACCGTTGTATTATTAACTGTATGTTGTATCATTACCCATATATTGTGTTATAACCTGTGTATTGTATCATTATTATTTTGTATTTGTATCGCAAATATTCTTGTCTTTAAATATTTGTATTATTTTCAAAACATTCATTGTATATTCATTGTCAATATAAGTCAAGTTGCAAGTATAAATTCTACGAATGTTAATGTTGGTCAGATGAATATTTATGAACTTCCAGTGACATGGAGGACCAGTTCATCTATCCGTGTGGAGCCTGCAGGCAGTTCATGTCCGAGGTTGATTTGATATTCATTAAATTAATTTGTTAATATTCATTAAATTAATTGGTCATTATTCGAGGTTGATTTAATATTCGTGAAATTAATTTATTAATGTTTGAGGTTGTGATGATCAGTTTAACGAGGTCCCACACAAAACTAACAACATCATTTTTAAGATATGTTTTAATGTCATCAACACCATCTGCCATTGATTAAATCAACACTACAACTTTCCTTTGAAGGAATTATTATTAGAATG
>JAJTWR010000021.1:3390000-3395000 GCA_021613335.1 Whitmania pigra
CCATCTACCCCCTCCTTCCCCACTTTCCACCAGTCTACCTACTCACTCATCCGTAGATTCACCAAGCCATTTATCAACTCTCTGAGTACAAATTCTCAGCCTCGGAAGGGTCACCACCGGATGCTCGGTTTTAGGAGTGGGCCCTAAAAAGAAGAAAGAAACCAACCGGATGGATGGATGGATGAATGGATGGATGAATGGATGAATGGATGGATGGACGAAGCGATGAAGAGATGAAGACCAGTTTGGAAAAATGGAGACGATGACGTGGAAAGAGAGTGCACATGGTGATGATGACGATGATTCCGATAAATATGAAAGGATGCCGGGATTTTCGAGCTCCTGGATTGTTTGCGCCGTTTGCACAAACTCGTCTGCTGAAAATGTTTTTAAAACTTTAAAACTCATCAAGTAATCTACGTATGAATATTAAGCCATTAATTGGTCGGAATAATAAATTTATTTATGAGCTGCCTATAATTTATTCATGAGCCGTTCATAAATTATTCATGATATTAATTTATTCAATGATCTGGATTCTCCATGTTCTGATTGTGTTCCACTTCTCCGTGTGGATGGGCATGAGGTAGGAAAGTAGAAAAGAATTTGTAGGATTAATAATAATAATAATAATAATAATAATAATAATAATAATAATAATAATAATAATAATAATAATAATATAATAATAATAATAATAATAATAATAATAATAATAATAATAATAATACTAATAATAATAATAATATAATAATAATAATATATGACATAATATAATAATAATAATAACAACAATAATAATAAAATGAAATAATGCATCATAATGTTCTACACCATTGCAAATGATAACAGTATTAACTGTTATTGACTTCGAATAATTAATTAATCATTTATTAAATGTAATGAATTATTAATGATTGTGAATAATTAAACATGCTTAGATATATATAACACGAAAATGTTTGTCCACTTTTGAGCTATTATTATTATTCTTGTTGTTGTCAATTTTATATTATTATTATTATTATTTTTATTATTATTAAATAAATGGATAAACAAATTGTCTATCAAAACCATTAAACACGTTCCAGAAATCCATAAAAAAAAAACAAAAAAAATCCCTAACGATGATTTAAAAGTTTTCAATTGAATTCAATCATTGAAAATAACCTTCAAATAACCTTAAAATCACCAGAAACCTCCACCCCCATCCCGTCTGAAGCAAATAAATCCATGATGGCCTCCGTCGACGACCGACTACGACGCTCCATGTCGCTGTCGTTGTTCGGCGTCGCTCCATACAATGACAACGACGAGGACGACGACCAAGAGCACCAGCAACAGGAGCTGCAAACCACTCCAAGAATCTTCACCTCCAACTGGGACGAGTCGGTATTCCTCTTCTGCGCTGCCAGTCTGGGTTTGGCGCTGAATCTCTGCGTCATCGTGCGCATAATGATCCGCTCAGACATCAGGAAATCCATTGGAGGGGCCTTCGTCATCCATTCGTGTCTGCTGGACACGGTCAAGTGTCTCTTCTGCTTCCCCTTTGCAATCAGCCTTCTCCTGGACCAACAGCCCTCGCATTGCACCCTCCTGGGCGGAGCATTCGTCCTCGTGGTCACTGCCTCTGGGTTCAACATCGTCGCCATGGTTTGTTGCGAGGCATACCGGTTCAGCGAGAGGGATTTTACGGCCATGCGCGGTACCCTGGACGACGACGGGGTGTTAAAAAGTGAAAACTCTCTGCCAGTGGAGGACAAGGACAGTCGCCTGCCACGATGCTATTCTCAAGAATTGGCTCCAAACAGCTATTCGTCTGATGCGGGCGAAGCATTTTCATCCCCGACGAGAGGGTACAGGGGCTATAGGAGGTTCGACCACATTTCTCCCGCGTTGGGACACTGCAGGGGAGAATCACTGGACGCCAATTGCAGACACCCTCGATCAAGAAACTGGTTCCAATCTTCTGAACCCAACCTTTGCGAATTGTCAGGGATCGAGGACGACGTGACTTTTCAAACGAGGCTGACCTTTGGTTCTCAACCTCAGGTCATAGGTCGCGATCAGCCACCATCCATCGACAACGTCCAGCGATGTGAGAGCGACGGAAATCTCAGAAGCGACGGTCGCTCCGAAACGCCTCAGTCGCCAATTCGTTCTGACGCCAGAGAAGAGGACTTCCCTTCGTCGAGTCCTCTGAGACAGAACCAAAAAGAAAACAGTTTCGCATGCGTGCTCTTCGGCGTTGTCATGGTCTATGTCGGCAGTCTGATCGTACATCTTGGGCCGACCATCATAGGGGGGGACTTTAACTACAACGATCCCATAGGAAACTGTCTCTTCGCTTATGGCAACGTCAAGAGCTACGTGGTTCAGGCCATGTGGATCGTCATCATGAGCCTGGCCATGCTTGGCGCCATTTTCTATCTCATTCGCTTCAACCGACATGTCAAGTCCAAGACCGGAAGACGTCTGGCAGCTTTGGTTAGAAACTCTGTCGCCCTGTCCAGGGGTCGCTTAAGAAACCAGGGTGAACACTCGGGGCAATCCCTCGAACTCCGACGTGTCTCCCTGGGCCGTGTGAGAGTCCTCTGTCTACTGACGACGGTCTTCGTGGCCTGTTGGTACCCTCTGTACGTGTTGACCCTGGCCGATCCGAAATTTCAGAGGTCAGTGAAGTTATACAAGTTGTTGACCTTCGTGGCCTGGTCCAACTCGTCCATCAACCCACTCGTCCTCATCCTCTTCGACAGAGACGTCGGGATCTCCTCGTCCAGTTGTCGCTTCTCGAGGAGCTGCAAGTGTCCTTGCGAGAGTCATCAGGAAGCTCAGAGGAACTCCCTACTCAGACTTCCTCAGAGGTCAAGTCTCGTACCCCTCTCGGCCGCCACCCATAGCCAGGCTTCGTCCAACGACCCCGAACCGTCTCTGACCCAGGCGTCGACCCCTCTGGCAGTGGACAGAACGACGGTACTGAATTTCTCGCAGCCGGTTCTAACTCCGAGCAGATCCGAAGAGCTAAGCAGTCGTTTGGACAACAAAACAAGGTCACAACTAGAAGCGCTGGCCTCTCAGAAACTCTCGGTTCAAGGACGTGACCTCTACTCGAAAGTCGAAAAGCCAACCAGGCTGTCTCTGCTGGGCAGACCAAACAAAAAGCTCTCCAAGCAGGACTTGATTCACCTCAGAAGAATCGGATCCAGACTCGGAACAGCGGACAACTTTCCGTCCAATGTTCGCCAGTTTTCCACCACTCGTTCTACTCGTCTACATCCTGCTCCTCCTCCTACTCATCTTCTTCATCATCACCATCTTTATCGCCAATACGAAGATCGGCTTCGTCATCATCTTCATCCTCTTCATCATCATCAACAACAGCAACAGCATCACCACTTTCACGACCATCATCATCACGGTAGCATGAGAGAGAACCAAAGGCACTTTTTTTACTCGTACAACTGCGGGGAACTGAGTCCCGACATGTTGTAGGGACTGCCGTACGTTTCTTGTTTGGGTAGGATTGGGTGGACCACCAAGCCCCACTCACCCAACTCCTACCCAACCCGTCCAACCGAACCACTCACTCAAAGTAAATTTAAGTTGATTTAAGAGCATGAGACTTTGTTTGTATTTATCTAAATAATTACGGATTGTATTTATCTTTATTTAGTAATTTTGATATGTACCTATTTTAATAATTACGAAATATATTTAATTCATTAATTATGAATTGTATTTATGTTAATAATTATAATTGAATGTTTTCGTTTTTTTATTTGTATTTTAATTCAACACGAACGACTGCTTGTATTTGCACTGCTCTCTTTTCAATGTTTTCAATTTTTTGTTGTGCTTCAATTTTCGAATTTGCCAACGAACAGGTGGCATAAATAAGTATTATAAATAAGATTAAAAATAATATAAATAATATGGAAGTTTTTATATTTATAATGTTAATAAATAATGATACTTTGTCATTATTATCATTATTAATATATAATTAGTATTTAAATTCACTGCATTTATTATCAAACAATTTTTGTCACAGCCATAACAATGTAATTAACAAAAGTATAAATAACATCAATTAACGTTATTATTATTATTATTTTCTAAAATAATATCCTATACTGTAATACATTTGGACATTAGTCATTATCAGGTCAACGACGAAGTCATCAAGTAACGAAATAAATGATTGAAAATTGTTTGAACGTGAATAAAAGTTGAATTAAAAAAATATTATTAATTAAAACAACAAACGAAATTCCTTTCCTACGTCTGCTCATTTCGCGCGTCCCAAAAGAGCCACAAACGCGAAGGGTTTGAAATTGATTTTTAAAGGGTTTTTTAAAATTATTTTCTTTATTTCAATTAATTAATTTTAAATTTTAAATTTTAATTGGAAATATCGAGTTTTACAATTTCAAATTAGAGACGATATTGCTGGACACGATTGGTTCAATCGCTTGAAAATATTATTATTATTATTATTATTATTATTATTTTATTATTATTATTATTATTTATTATTATTATTATTATTATATTATTATTATTATTATTATTATTATTATTATTATTATTACTATTATTATTATTGCTTTTGAACAAATAATTTATGAATAATAAAGGTTAGCAATAAATCATGAACGATTTTTTCCGAAGTTATCTTCGGAGTCAAGTGGACCATTCTTCCTCGTTTGCATGTTCTCCTTTAACATCCATCCATCATTCCTAGTCCATCCTTCGTCCATCCGTTTATTCATTTTTTCTCTATCCATCTACCCATCCGTCCGTCCATCTATTTGCAGCGTAATTCATCCAACTATCCATTCATTCATCCATTCATCCATCCATTCATTTATTCATTCATACATTCATTCATACATTAATTAATTAATTAATTCATTCATTCATTCATTCATTCATCCATCCATCGTTTCAATGGAGGAGCGATTGAGATGGAAAATCCATAGTAGCCCCTCTCCAGTCAT
>JAJTWR010000021.1:3397500-3435000 GCA_021613335.1 Whitmania pigra
TATTTATAATTCGTCATAATTTCTGAGCACTTCACATGCACACACACTCACACATACACAACAAACTAACAATCAGTCTCTTCCATGAGAAGGAATTAGATCTGCTCCATCATAACCTCGGTACGCGTGCGCATCAAAAGAGACCCGGAAGCGACTCCATCACTGCGACGGGCGACACCAGCGGCTGTCGCCATCGATCAAAGTTGTCGCTGGAGAGGCGCTTAGCACGGGCCATTGGCTCTGCTCCGCACAACGTCGGAAACAATTCCATCACCGTAATGACGGTGCCGGTGATGATGACGATAGCAATGACGGCGATGGTGACAATGGGGATGAAGATGATGATGGCGACGGCTATGACGGCTGCGGCTGGCGATGATGAGGATGATAATGGTAATGGTGATGATGACTCGACGACGACGATTGTGATGATGATCTCGGTGATGTTATCATGCCGATAAACCAGACAAGCATAAAGGCGAAGCACAAGCGATGCGTATCACACGCGCCGTTGCCATGACAACCTCTGCCATCATCATCACCACCACCACTTTCATCGTCATTCCGAATGAATCCAGTTTTCATTAACTAATGCAAGCAAGCAAGCAATTAATCAAATCAATCAACTAATCCATCAATCAATCAATCAACCAATAAAGTAACCAACTAATCCATCAATCAATCAACCAATCAATCGATCAATCAATTAATCAACCAACCAATCAAGCAAGCAAGCAAGCAATTAATCAAATCAATCAACTAATCCATCAATCAATCAATCAATCAACCAATAAAGTAACCAACTAATCCATCAATCAATCAACCAATAAAGTAACCAACCAATCGATCAATCAACCAATCAATCGATCAATCAATTAATCAACCAACCAATCAATCAATCAAGCAAGCAATTAATCAAATCAATCAACTAATCCATCAATCAACCAATAAAGTAACCAACCAATCGATCAAGGAATGAATGGATTAATAAATAATGAATAAATTTATGAATTTATGAATGGATAGAAACGACACGAAAAAGACACGGGCCAACATCTCTTCGAATCCCGCTCTAAGTCCTGAGCCAACCAATCAGGCAGTCCCAATTCTCGTCTGCCATTTTTCCTTCTCAAAAGACTTACAGGGAGAAATGTTGTTCTTTCAATTTCTTTTTTAAATTTAAAATATTTATATTTTAAAATATTTTTAAATCGTCGAATGAGTTGTCGCGGAGTTTCAATTATATTGGGTTTAAAAAAATATTTTATTTATTTTTTTTTTATTGTAAAAAATTGCATTGTTTATTTATTGTAAAAAAAATATTTTATTTATTTGTTTGCAAACACGAAAGAAATTTTTTTTATTCATATAATAATAACAATAGTAATAAAAATAATAACGACGGTGATGATGATGATGATGATGATGATGATGATGATAATAATAATAATAATAATAATAATAATCATAATAATAATCATAATAATAATAACAACAACAACAATAATAATAATAATCTTAAAATACGACTACGATTCGTGAGAGCATCAGTTAGGATTGGAGAATGTTTTGTTCTTATCTGGAGGAGGCAGATCTTCCTTGCCACGCAATCTGTTCCGGCTTTCCTACTTTCCTATACGCACGCTAGATGGACACGAACGCACACACAAACACAAGGATACACTAAATGATCCAATGATACACAGATACAAGAATACACAAAATGATCCAATGATCACAACGGACACAAGAATATCAGTTGTCGCAGTCATGCACGCAGATGTGGAAAATGCACCAAGGATTCGGAGTAGCTGCTGATCTGTCGATTGGATTGACGTCTGGTGGTTTTTTTTTCAACGTGCTGACTGAAATAAGGCACGTGAAGAACAGATGATACTATGTTTGATACAATTCAGGATATAAAGGATGATACACAGATACACAAGGAATTGAAATGATAGACACGGACAGTCCCATGCAGGGCACGCCTTGCATTTTTATAGAGTTTCATCTCCGTTCATTCATTCATTCATTTATTATTTCGCTCATTCATTTGTTCGTTTCTTCACTCTCATTCCTTCGTTGCGGTTAACTGATCAAGCCACTTACTCAGGTAGTGCTTTATGCATGATTACGATGACTATGACGATGACGCTGACGATGATGATGACGATGACGACGACGAAGACGACGACGATGATGGTAATGGTGATGATGATAATGATGATGACAACGACAGCTATCCATCAACCTTTCATCGTGTTGAGCCAGTAAAAGAAAATGAGAACCACCGTTAACGGCTCCTTCCTCCAGTTCATTCTTTTTTTTCTATCTTTTCATCTCGGACGTTGTCGATTTTCCGTTGCAAATCTTCGACTTAGGAATACTTGCTCGCTCGATCGACCACCCACCCATCTACTCACTCACTCACTCACTCACTCACTCACTCACTCACTCACTCACTCACTCACTCACTCCCTCACTCACTCACTCACTCACTCCCTCACTCACTCACTCACTCACTCACTCACTCACTCACTCACTCACTCACTCACTCACTCACTCACTCACTCACTCACTCACTCACTCACTCACTCACTCACTCACTCACTCACTCACTCACTCACTCACTCACTCACTCACTCACTCACTCACTCACTCACTCACTCACTCACTCACTCACTCACTCACTCACTCACTCACTCACTCACTCACTCACTCACTCACTCACTCACTCACTCACTCACCCACTCACGACTGGGTACTCCCAAATTGCATCTTATCAGTCCATTGTAGGTTTTCTTGCAACATGTGCAATCTCCTCGTCTGATGTACAATTGCATTAAAGACCAACCCTTCACGATGATGACGGTAATGATGATGATGAAGATGATAATAACCACTAGCATCATCACCACCACCGCCATCATCCTCACCCTCACCATCAACTTCACCAAGATGATGATCATCATCAAACATGACCCTAATTTTTTGCAAAAGAATTGAACGCAAACGTCGGTTTTTCCATTGCAAACAAAACTTCAGAAAGTCGTCATTCATCATCGTCGTCGTCGTCATCATCGTCGTCGTCGTCATCGTCGTCGTCGTCATCATCATCGTCATCATCATTATCATAGACCTTCTATTTTTTAACTCATTCATCAAAAAAAAATTTTTTATTTTAAATTAAAAAAAAAATACAAATATTCGAAATTTAATACAACAAGTTATTGAAATAAGACAAAACATGTCACCTTTCGTATAAACCTTCAAATGTCGACAACTGAAGCGAGAGGAGGCAGATGAACATCTCACACGTCCCTAAGCCAGCAGAGCACGTGCTTGAACGTCCCACAAGCGTCCATCTCAACTTCTTTTTCGAAACCCACGACTCTCCCTGCTAAAATCTCCTGCTTTTCTTCGATCGTTCAGTCGTGATTCATTTCGTGCGCTGTTGAAATTAACGGCAGAAGATTCCAGGAAAAGTGGCAGAACCAATCGATTTGGCTGCCTGCCCAAATCCTGACTGCGTCCATCCACCTAACCATCCATCTATCCATTCATTTAACCATCAGTCCGATCACTCCTCTTGTTTTTCATCCTTGTCGTTTGCCAATCCATATATCCACCCAATCTTCTATATATTTATTCACCTACCGGTCCATAATCCATCCATCCATCCATCCATCCATCCATCCACGCATCAATCCTTACACTCAACCATTCATTCATCCATACATTGGGCAATCGTTAATTCACCTGAAGGTATGACTCACTCATTTCATTTTCCCATCCATCCCACCACACCATTCACTATCATCATCATCACCACCACCACCATCATCACACCTCCAAGGGCACTCACATCATCATACCAGCCTCATTGGTCATGGGATTACGTGGCCCCGCCCACCCTCGATCGTTCCATTTATAAGCCATCTATCTCAGGGCTCATTGATATTCATAAGACAATGGACGCAGAGTCGGAATAAAACGCAGCTGCGTGAGGATGGGGAACCTTCGCAAGAGTTTCCAAACACGGTTAGTCCCTCGGCCCGAACCCCCATATCCGGTCGACCCCATTGCCAACTGATTCCACCATCTACATATCCAGAACACCTCCCAGGAATGGCAGGCTCTTGGAAACCAAATACCTTCCTCATATGCAGACCAATTACCAGTTGGCTGGTAGTTTACGATTAATTATAACTTAACTAGAATTAACAGACTGCTAACGCTTTTGTTGATTATGTGGTAACAATTTACAGTTTAATCATCAGTGGCTTATGACCAAATGCAAACCCAAGACTGTAATATTGGGGGTAGCCTTTCCCCCTAAAGATACTAAAAATGTTAATACATAACCAATTAACATGTAACCAATCAACCATGCAGCAAACCCAGTGACACAATGGCATGAGACGAACCGGGGTCGCTACCCCCAATGACGTCACTACCCTCCACTCCATGAACTCCAGAATGTCAGGGAATCAACAGTAGACAAATAAAATCCTCACCATCCTCGTAGCACCAAGAACGAGTTTATTTTCGGGATTACGAATTGAAAATAAGAATTACGAATAACAATTAATCATAAGAATTATTTGTAGCAAACATCAAAATGCAGAAAAATATTTCCATTTATAATCCAAAACACCTTGGCAATGCATGCCATCTATAACCTAGGCAAAGAGGACGATGATGGTAATAATAAAAAAATCAATAAAGCTTTTATTAAGTTGACGATAATAATAATAATGTCAACAATAATTAATGTTCCAAAACATAATAATAATGACATCAATAATGGTGATTACCATCACTACAACACCAACGACATCCTTATGGCAAGCAACACCATAGCAACAACAAGCGAAGGAGATGAATTCTTGTCGACCTTTTTAAGCAACCAGATTAATTGAATATAATAACAACACTTGTAATAATAATGACATTAATAACAATATCAGCAACAATAATAATAAACCTAACAATCAACGACAACCGACAGTAATATCGCCCGGGCGGCAAACGAGCTGCAGAAACTGAACATACCCCTCCATCATCCTGAAAAGGCATCCTGAGATGAACAACAAAACGTATCAGTGGCACTCTGCCGAAGACGGTCGGACCTCCTATTACTGTAGGGGCGGGTGGATGCCCACGGGATGGAGGCATCACGAGAAATGGAAAATGCAAGCCGATCATGATTATTGACACGAATCGTGCCCGGAGTCTGCCGTTTAAGACTCTAGCAAGTCGATTGTCCGTAGGAGTAAAAAAATAAATTACAGAAAATAAATACAAATAAATGTAATTACTCTCGAGGAAAGCAATCGAATGCTAATTATTCTCATAAAAATCTTTCTTAGAATAATTATTCTTAGAACAGTCCATAGGGAAGACCTCTGTTGAAAAGAAATTCAGATCCGTCGGGCGTGTACAACCAATGAGGACGTCGACGGTGAACGTGAGCAAGCGGTGATGATGACGATGACGACTCGCACACGAACTAAGAGGATGCAGCCCAGAATGGAAAACAAAAGACTCTCACACACAACCTGAAGCAGAGCGAAGATGACGAGATCTTGTCATTCAAAAGAGATTAAAAAATAAACACAAAGACGAGAGAGTGGCAGGCAAAAGAAGAAAATAGTCAGAAATTGAGAACGTCACGAAGGGAGGATTAACGGACCTAAACATCGCCGGAGATCAAATGCCATCGACCGCTTGGAGCTGTAGTTTGGAAGAGTTGGCCGAGCAATTTACAGACGTTTTGGACATAGGAACGACAACCATCACCTCTAACAAATTATCAGGAGATGTGAATAGCTGAACAATGTTAAGTGTAATTAATGTAAATTATAATGAGTAAATTACAATGATATTTATTATAAATATTATGAAGCTGATAACACTTAAAAGATAAGGATGGATATTAACTACACTACAGTCCTAAAAAAATTTTTTCCTAAGGGAAATCAGAGAACAACAAAAACAATGTCCCGACGACATCAGCAAGGGATCAACTTGAAACTTAACAAAATTAGTGACAACAACAACCTGGACTTGAAATCTTGGATGAGTTTCCAACTCAAAATTCATTTGAACCTAGTTTTAAGTTTCAACAAATTGTAAAACGCCCATGCAGACAAACAGACAACTATGGCACTGTCGTGAGTCGCTCAAATGTTTTCTGCCTCCACCAATCAAACACACGATCACCCCCTTTTGTAACAAATTTGGCAGAAGGGTTCCACCATCGCTTGACCCGCACAAGGGCCCATCTGTCTCGATGGCTCGAGAGAGAGAGAGCAGTGGAAACAGAGCGCCACACGATCGCAACCAGAGTCCAAAAATAAATAAGTCACGAACGACGAGTTCATCGTTTCAAACGAAATCAAAACAGGATGTAGCAAATGGCAAATGTACAAAGGCAATTAATACGGCATTGTAGTTTTACTTACTAAAAGGTTAAAGTCTTTAATAACTTAACGACTCAAAGTCACGAGAAAGCGTCGTCGAATAAATAACAAGGAGGACATACACCACCAATAGGCTTGCCCGGGGTCGCTCGAAGTGGTTATGGGTAGGTCCGAGGAAGCATTTGAACAAAGTATGAAAAACAAACGAAGGGAAGAAAGGTTCGCCCGTAGTGAGAGTTATAGGGTCATAGACATTGACGACAAGACAAACACAGGCGATCAAGGACCGCAAACAGTCAGTACTTTCACACATAGATCGCATCCTTACTGATGTTGCCATTCTGTTGTCGTTCGGATGTAGTTATTTCAACTGCAGGAAGTAGTGGCATGGGATTTGGAATGTCGAGGTTGGAATTGTTGGCCGACAGGGCGGTCAAGGTCACGCCGGAGTTGTTGTTGGCGGAGGTCTGGGAATCTGGAAATCGTAATGATACGAAAAATCAATGGCAATGGATGCAAACACTTCGCATCGTCTGTCTGGGGGACCGAGTCGATAGCATAACAATCCAAAACGTCGCATTTTTGATCCCCAGCTTTACCCCTCACTCACTTTTGATCCACTCGTCAGTTTTCGTCTTGTCGTGCTGGATGAAGAGGGAGCAGGCAAAGAAGAACCCACTGCCTAGGATGCAGATGAAGCAGGTGACGAAGAGGGCATACTGGAGGCTCAGATAAAGGATCGTGTCGTCCTGACTCGGATGAGCATTAGCCAGGGCGTCGAACAACTGGTAGAATGGAATACAAACAATGTTTATAAGAAATGAATCAGGAAAATTTTTTTTTTATAGTCTCCGAATGCAAACATCATCCACTAAAACAACATTGTACAAAACACCAACCACTCCTATGAGGTACGGACTGCCAGCATCACCGAACATGTGCGACACCAAGATCTGGAGGGCCCCAGCGCACGATCTCCTCGTGGGGATCACGGTATACTGCAGAAGAGGCGGGAGATTATAATCAGCAAAACAAATATAATTCGTTACAATGTGATTAATGGTTATTTTGCCTTACACATCGTCACCACTGTTAAAGGCATTTAAGGAACGACTTACCAATAAGATGTCATTTACAAGGGCCCAGTTCAATGACAACATTGTTTCACCGATGAAGATGAAAATCTGCGCAAGATGAAAAATTGAATTCCATTTAAACGGAGGAACACTTTGACAAGCTCCTGCCTACATTAAAGCCATTTTATAATGATATTCTGACCAAAAGAAGTTATGCACTACAACAACACCTTTAACATCAATGACAACAAACACAACAATCACAATAAACGACAAAATGGTAATTACCCAAGTAGCTGGCGCATTGTTTTTGGAGAGGATGAGAGCAAGGAACAGGAATGGTGTGGCAAAGAGGAGACCCACGGCACAGATGATGGCATCTGCATTGCTGTGCTTGACTCGCAGCTTGGACGACAGCAGGTAGCCGAGCGACACCCCCGAGAATCCGGCCAAGCAAGTCACGATGCCGAACTTGAGGCTGACCCTAAAAACAATGGATGGGCACTCAGAAGCTTTCGGTGGACGACAACGTGACTACCGACATCATGATAAATGACCAGAGACTTTATTGAATGACACCTTTAACCGCCCTGACCATGATTGGTGATTGCACCAAACGACATGATCGTGAGGACAATTCCACAACTCTTCTCGACGGATTTTACCGACGAACCACCCAGGAATTGAACTTTAAAATAAAATAATCGGATTGCTCACGTATCCATCGTGACCGAGCTGTCTATAAGCTTCTGGGATCGGAATATGTACATGGGAGCCCACAGGGCTAATGCCCCTGCGACGAAGGCAACGCAGGTGAACCCGAATGTCGACATCAGGAATGTTCGACTGTTGGTAGGTAAAATAAAGTTATCATAAAATTATCATTACATTGCAATGTTATCATAAGATCAAACAACATCACTTTACTGCAAATTACACCCCAAAAAACATGACAAAGAATATCATCATCACCAGCAGTACTTACTGGCTCAACAGGTACTTTACATCCACCTTGAAAGCTGTGGCTGTTAATTGGTCACCCCCATCCGAAGCCCCCCTCTTGGGCTCAACGACCAGAAAAAGTACCGTCAAAGCGCAAACTAAACCGAGTACTGGAGTGACCTGTCAGATGGAAATAGTAGTAGAAATAATGTGGGTAGTGAACTGAGTGAATCTTAAGATGTAGAAAACTGACCCTCAAAGACCAGTACCACGCCCCAGCCCATGAAGCCACCTGTGCTCCGACAATGTAACCCAGACCGCTGGTAAACAAGGGGAATAATAAAGAGTGATTTGAGGCGATGTCACCACATGCAGTTGCGCCATAATTATGATTATTGGAAATTATTAATTTTTACTCCGTCCACAAAATATCAACTGTAATATAAATTAAACAATGATTATAGTAATGATAACAAAAAAACAATAATAGTAATAAAAACAGCAACAATAATATAAAAATACAAACAACCAATAACAGTATCCAGAGCCACACCAACCTTCCGACAGGAATGGCAAAGTAGAAGATGGAGAGTGCCATGGTTCTTTGTTTATCAACGAAGAGGTCAGCGATGATGGTGGGTGCAATCGTGCTGTAGCTGGCCTCTCCAATGCCCACCATAGCACGAAGCATAAGGAACCAATAGAAGCTCTGAAAAAAGTTTCGTGAATGATCGCGCAAGGCGTTACAAACCGACAATAATGACGTTAGCTTGACGACACTGAGACAGATGTCGTCTTCGTTTTTTAATGTTCTTAAATAATTGAGGCAATTGACAGAATTTTCGAATATCCTTCGCGACGACTCAAAACTCGGTGCCAAAATCAATGATGACACCTATTGAAACCCTTGCCAGCCTAGTTAATTGACAACATTTGACACAATCACTGCAAAATCCAACAGAAAACAAATGTTTCTATCCACAATCCATCGACAGCTCGACCGACGGGGAGAGCGTTCAAATCCCAGCCAACACGTAACAAAAAACTCGACAAAAATACCAACGTCGGGCGGCACGAAGGAGCCGATCAGCGTGACCAATGACCAAAGGGTGATGCCAAAGATCATGGCGCGCTTCCTGTTGTACCTGTCGCCTAGGTAACCGAATATAGGGGAGAGGAGCATGTAGCTGACTATGAAGGAGGTTTGCAGGAGACCTGCCTGGGAGTTATTGATGCTGAAGTACTCCTGTACGTCGTTCAGCACACCTGAGGAAGAATTGTGTTATAGAGGTTAATAATGTGTAGATGGTCAATTGTCGACGAATAATGTTGTTCTGGCAACACTGGCAATAACCATATCGTTAAAGAACCGATTTGTGGAAAATACAAGTTGTCAAAACTTCAAAAAGATCATGCACAATGACATTATTGCGAAGGTCATCGTCGTCATCGACATCCTCAAATCTCAACAGGACAAACAAAATTCCAAATCTCTTTTTTCATAATCTAAGTCTCATCATCACCACCACCCCCATTATAATTGTAATAATGCTCCGACTTGCCTACGCGACAAGGTCAGTGTAAGACCAGTTGCCCTCCAGGGACAATTTGAAGAAGTGGGGTTTGGTGGGAAAGACACCGAATGCCGGCTCTGCGGCAGAGACCGAGGCACTGCATCACGTGCTCAACAATTGCACGTATGTCCTTGCAAACAGTCGGTACACGTGGCGACATAACCAGGTCCTTCGAGAAGTATGTGAAGCCGTAAAAGCAGCAGTCTCCAGAGCAAATTCGTGCAGATTTATTTCTTGCAAGAGGATACTGGAAAGAACTCTTCCCCATCGAGGTTGGCGAAAGGGATGTAGTTGGCAGGTCGTAGTCCTCACCATGATTGGATTGTCAAGCTGAGAGAGAAGGCTATGGCAAGGATATCTTAGACCGCAGAAACGGCTTTATTCTGGATCTGGCACATGAGGAGCCTGAAGAAGTTTTAAGAGGCGCCTGCAGGAAAGCTATCGGTCTCTGGTGTGAATGATCCACTGAACGACGAGGGCAAATCATTGGATTATGAACTGTGGATCAAACCGGGTTCGCAAAAAAGGCCCATGGTAAATATATTTTAAAAATTTCTGTCTCTGGCTGTTGCTACAAAAAAATTATAAGGCTCAGTTTGCATATATTAAATACACAGTGTGAAGAAGCCACTGAGGGCTTTCATGACCTCTGCAGACAAACTGGGGTGGAGGCGATTGACATAACCAGGCCAACATGAGCCTCACATAGTCAAATAAATGAAGTTACAATAGTCGAAGTTTGCAAGTAAAACATAGATAGCATGCATCATGAAGAAGCCATTGAGAGCTTTCGCAGTCGTGCCAGTCCAGGCAGCAGTGGCCGCGTAACTAGGCCAACGAGTGCCTCTCATAGTAAATGTTGCTTCCAAAAAGACAAAACACAAAAACAAATCTAAAACGACCTACAAAAGACCTTTCACCTCAGACTGTCTTGAAACAGTTTCTACACCTCCGCAGAAGACGAACAAAAACAACCATAACTTCGCCAGAATGGGGAAAACAAAAATTATTTACAACCAATCAACTGCCTGGAGAAACCTGGCATCTGTTCAGAAGATTATTTCTGCCTGAGAATGTGACTGGATGTCTATTGAAGTTCTCAAAACGGGTTAAAAAAAATGCAAAGCAGTACAATGATGACAACAAAAATGCTTTCAAATAAGAACTTCATTGACGAATTCTTCAGGCAGACTTAAACAGAATTAAGGCCAATAATTATGAGCAATATAGCTGCCGCCACCATCATCATTATCATCTTCTCACCTGCCAGGGTGTACCTGTCCATGTAGTTGAGTAAGTTGGCAACTAAAAGTACTGCCAAAGTTACGTTGCGCTTCAACCTTTCCTTCTTTGCACTGGTTACTTCAGGAACTTTGTCGGATTTACCGCCCTTACGCCACCAGGAGCTCGAAGATGCCGCCTTGATCGACTCTTTGGGAGGTTCCTCCTCTTTGGCATTGTTGTTACTGTTCCGAGATTCATTAGAGATGTCGCTCCTGAGGCTCTGCGAGCTGCAGAGATTTTTTCAATTAAATAATAAAAAATAATAATAAATTATTATAAACATTAATAATGATAATAACAAATTATAATAATAATAATATTAATAAAAATATATAGTCTACTATAAAAACAACGTTATTATTCAAGTGAATAAATAAGGTGATGCAAAAAAACGCATTCTTGGATTTAGGTCGGGTGCGAATGAGCTTCTGAAAATTGTTGGACATTCTTTACATAATCTATGTTCCGAGCCTCACAAGAACAACTTTACAATCGGGCTCCCAACAAAACTGACGCCTCAAACACACTTTTGAAGTAAACAAATAAAACATTTCACAAACTTCCTAATTCACAAGTACATATACAGAAGATCCTGTCATAAAACATGAGCAGGGAATTTTAGTAGATTCGCCTGACGTCAAAGCACCCGATGTCGCAGAGAATCGGTCGCATTGTCGTCATTGCATTAGAGAAGAATACTACGTAGAAATGGACAAACCTAACAACATAAGTGAACAATAATTCCAAGTAAAAGTCATAAAGCACAGCCTCAATTGGATGACAACACTAAATGAGACTAAATCAAATTATATTTTGAGTATTATTCACTAATTTAGAGGACCATCTCCCATAAAACCAAACTTAATCGAGTTACAAGTAATAAGTTTGGAATGGACATGGAGAAAAACTAGTCGGACCGATTTAATAACAAAAGCAAAGCCGAGCTGAAGATAAAAGTCGACTCCGCTTAAAATCTGTTTTAAAACGATCAAATTAAAATTGTAAAAGAATTGCAATAAATTTTTTCAATGGTTCTAAATAAATAAATAATTAAAATAAATAAATGCTGTCGTAATTTTCAAAAACTTGAAAAAACTAAAAAAATGTTTTAAACTTTGTTTCCTTCGTTCACCATTTGACCAACAAACGATGCAAACGATCGAGTTGACAAACAACTTAAAACTGAAAGCTGCTGATAAAGGAGCACATCTGTTGTGCGATGATGCATTTAAAATTGCAAAAACATCAGTCACCAAAATATAAAATGTCAAAGGCACCACTCTTAATTTAAAAACTGGAACGAAAGAATTTTTCTTAATCCTTAAAATTGCTGACGAGCTAACAGCATCAAAGTGGAAATGCAAATGTGAGGGAGAAGCTTCGAGGGTTTTGAAATGTTAAATTTGTGGAATAAAAATTGAAATCTTCAGTAAGATCTCATCTTAATGGCATATTAAGAAATGCATAAACAAGATGTGCACTAATGTTTGCCCATCTATTTTAATCGAGTCGAAGATTGCCTTCGTCCTAGGAGGGAGCTACGAGAACTCCAAACAAACGGGAATATGCCTGCAAGGTCATCGTGCGTGGCAAATGTCATCAAAAAAGTTCTCTCGTCATTCAGACAGGAGAGTGGAATGGATGGAAGGATGCAAAATGTACAATGTAAGTGATGTTATCTTTGAGGATGAGCTCTAGAAAAGTATATCGAGTTGTTCATATGTAAATGTAGTTTAAAGATGCATTTGATCTGTTTTATTATTTTTAAAGACTTTAAAATCATTAAGATACTAATGGCTATACTTGATTAGAGACCGGCGGACCACCGTACACCTGACTCGCCCAAGTCCTCGACCATCGGCCGCCTTTTGAAAGACTGGCAAAGAATTCTTTAACCGTTAAATTCCTAACTGTTCAAAGCTCGTTTCAATTCGCTGTAGCCCGCTTTGACTCGTTAAGGACCGTTTTGACGGTCCATTTTTGAATAGGCCGATGAGAAAAACAAATTTTCTTTGTAGACATAATGATTTTAATGTATATTGTTTGATTTTTTGCAAAATGATATCTATTTATTCACAATCCGAGTTAAGTAGTGATAGCATTTCTTATAATTGATGTTCCTGAAAGTACATGAGATTGCTCTCTGATTCTTTCCTGGGTTTCTTCAATTCCATCCTCAAATTCTTCATTAATTTTTTTATTGAATTTATGACAATCATAACTTGACAGAGAAGAATTCATCTTCTGGCATTTCTTATGTTTAGCAAGGGTAATGCTTGGTTCAAACAACAGACATAATTCATAAAAATTGCAAAAAATTTCAAAAAATAAAATGGGCGATCAGACAGACGCGTCAGAATGGGAAATGTTAATGTGCAGACGCTTGTTATTTACAAAAAGAAATATGCTTGACAATTACAAAATTTAAAAAGTAATTTATAATGAAAAAAGTTTTTAAATAATAAATAAAACATTTTCATAATAAAAACATGTCAAAATTAATGATTATGAAATAGATGAAAATTTATTTATCATAGATGAAATTTTAGTTCTGACTCGTCTTGAATTGTTGATTGTGACAAAAAATTTCATCGCGAGTCGAGTCGGTCAAAACAAGTCAAACGGTTTATGAAAATTCGCGTTCGGTCTCTCGACTCGACTTTACATTCAGGCGATGAAATGGTGTCCGACCGTCGATGCCTGCTTGACATTTAATTGTAACAATAACATTAGATCGAAAACAAATTCAGATATCTGTTCCGTTTGTAACTTGATTACATCTTGCAACAAAAAATGAAGAATGTAGCTATATTTTGCACAAAACACTTTTAATAAAATTGGACGGTCTTTCTTTTTATGCCATGACTGGTGAAGCAAATTATCAAACTCCAGCAATGTATCACCTAAAGTTTTGGCAAAAATATTTTGCAAATCTCCTTCCTTATCTGATATATTGTGATCTAGACTCAGCTCATGGTCTAATTAACCAAATTAACAACAACAAATCAAACAACTCAAATGCACTTATGCATACGTTGGAGGTTGGTAAACCAGCAATATTATATAATAATAATAATATTAACAATAATAACAAATTATTATGCACATTGTTATGTTATGTGTATAATAACATAGTAATAATATTATTATTATGATAGCCCTGGCATTATAATAGTGATATTAGATTAATATTAAGCATATCACCTTAAAATGTTATTTGTCTGAGATAACTAAATAGGAATAACAAAAATCGTAACTGACTCAGTGGTGTTGGTTTCTAGAATATTCTCCGAGAATGAACAGTTCTCCGTGATGTCTTCCGCAGCAACCATGATGAGTTCAATGATGACTTGTTACCGATGAAAGCGTAATTTCTATGAGTTGAGAGAGTCTATCTTGAACGCGAAATAAATTATTTTACTAATCTAGCATCTCGCATGAGAAATGCACAACAAGGTTCCAAGGAAATTTTACCTCCTATCGCCGGCAAGTTACAAGAAAATAACTAGTGAAAGCAAATCGAGTCAACGCTTAATCGCAATCTGATCACCACGCGGTGCAACGTGAAACATGCAAATGTTCTTTTTAAAGCTCTTGCAATTTTAGACTTCTTAATAGCAGCAGAAGGCGTCACACAATAGCAAATCGAATGAATGCCTAGTATTGTTTGTTTAGAAATTAACCTACAGTAGCCTTAAATAGTCTGAAAAGGCCGAGACACACGCACGTAACAACAGCCTTGACATTACCGCATCGGACCACACGCCTCTTCTGCCTTCATCGTCAGCGATGTAATTTTAACTTTTATTTTATTTATTTTGCTGTTTTTTTTATCAAATTTTATTTTTTCAGCGGTTGTTTCTTTTTTTGGTGATTATGTTTACTAAATATTACGTACCATCAAAACATCGACAAAAAATTAATCTAAAATGTTTTCACCTTTAAAAAGTCAAACTCAAATTTATACAAAATAGATCAAGATTTTGTGTACTATTTCAACATCGGTGATAACTGATTAGATTGATAACACGTCACACAGGCAGACATCCACTTACGGCCTCTTCAAGTCGTTTAGATAAAACTCTCCTGTTTTTATGCGCTTTGATCCAAAAAGTCGACTATAACGGTTGCTTTGTAAACATTTTGTTCTTGAGATTTTCTTTCGATGTTATGTAATTTTGTAAGCGGACGTAAACACACTAATTAAGCATAATTAGGCCATGCTTAATCATGCCATTAGTAGACTCACTATGATCTAATCACATGTACATCATTTTCGCTTTTACGATCAGTGCGACTCTTGAAAACTATTTAGAAATCGATCTAACTTGAAAATATTGAAATAATTTAAAATTAAGGGACAGGTATTTAATAATATCAAATTTATTCGACAATTTTAATTATTGAGTCGAGATCTAGCGCGAAAATGCTCATGAATAATTATTATGCTCTAGCCAATAATAACCATCGCACGATCGGGTGATGTGACGCAACCGCTCCAAAAATAACTTAGCGTATAAACTGGGCGTATCAGTTTGAAGATTAAAAATTATTTTTAAAAAATATTTATTTACTATTAATTTTAATATATTTTTATGGCATTGTTAGTTTAATTTAACATATTTTCATGACCTAAGTCTTTACCCTTGACACAAGAGATGAGATGACTTGACTCACTCTCTTAAAATATTAGTCATTAATAAGAATTCAGTAACTAATAATAATAATAATAATAATACCAATAATAGTGATTGTTGAGCAATAAGAAAAACAAGAATAGAAATTACAAAATGCGATAACATTGTAACATGCATCTGGTGCTTCGTAATTTATCCATCACACGTTAGCTTTTAATCAGAATAAAATATAAAAAAGACACACAGCAGCAGCAGTAGCAGGCTCTCTGCAACTACAAGTGGTTATACCGCATGAGGTAATCAATTAACCTAGTCAAGGTCTCCGAGAGAAAAAAAAGTTCCGTTTCGAGACTTTTTCTGGGCCTCCCTTCCATCACTGTCATATCTATTAATAGATAATTCAGTTGGAAAGCCAAATGTATAAAATAATAGAATGATATGAAGTTAATAAAATCAAACTTAATAAAATATAAAGACAAAAATAAAAATTAAAATATTTTAATTTTCATGTCACCTCTCTAAAATTATTACACCTCCCCCAACTAACACACAAAAAAAACTCTGGATTGGGAAAAATTAGGTGGGCCTCCCTGGAAGATGTCAAGGTGGAATTTCTCTTTCTTCACTTTCAGCATAAAAGTAATAATACAAATTTCATGCGTAATTGCATTTCAATTTTGAGCTCTAATGTACGTGGGCCCCTCAAACTTTTCTGGGCGCACCGACAGTACACCCTCTTCTGGGGCCTGAACCGAGTATTCACCGACTAATCACGATTTATCAGCCTTCCCTATAAAATAACTAAACATATCATCTTTATTATAATTTGTAAATTTGTGTTTTGAAATAACGCCTAAGCTACATTCAACAAAAATTCATGTTTAACCGGAGCCGGAGCGAATTAACAACTTTCGATGAATTATTGACGACATTAACAATTCAGAATCACAACGTTTTTCACTTCTTCAAAGTCTTGAGTACACTCTTAGAAGCCTTCTCTGGTGCCTTCTTGGACAACTTTTTGGTTGCCTTCTCTGGCGCGCTTTTGGGTACCTTCTCGGGTACCTTCTTGGATGCCTTCTCGATCGACTTTTTGGGCACTTTCTTGGGCTCGGGACTGGGCACCTTGACTTTTGGTGACTTGGGGGAACCGGATGCATTCCCTCGACTTTCTTCCATTGTGTAGGAGGTCATGGATGGAGTTACACCTGTTGGAATTATGCAAGGGAGGATTTAAGGAAGGGGGCTGGTGTGCCCATGGCCCTCCCTATCTCCCCGTTTATTTGGAAAATATAACAAAAAATAATTAAATCTATTATAAAATAAAAACTAATAAAAAATATAAGATATATATTTTTTAAATGTAATTTATTTTGCCGAAAATTGTGGTAGCTGTGCCCCCCTAAATCCGCCCACCGGTTCCAGTGTGTGCTCCCCCGCAAAAGTATCCTAGATATTAGGAATTATGGTAATAATAAAGTAATAAAACTATTACTAAGTTTGTCGAGTTGATAATTTACAGTTGTACATTAAATTTGTCTATGTGTTTAATGTTAGTAACGATGATGGCAGTTTAGACATGTTAACATCACATCAGACATGATGGTGACGTCAGTGACGACGACACATGACGATGATGTTACAAGCAGGTTTTTTTTTAAATTCGGGCCCATTCTGGGTTTCTAGGATTTATGTTTGGAAATCTTGGTGTTTCTGTAAAAAAAATAATTTTTGGGAACTAACATTGTGTAAGGTTCTTTAGTTTATCTCTTCAATAAAGAACCTTCATCACTACCGACTTGCTTCTTTTCCCACATCTTTGCATGCGCTTACTACATTGGACTTTGATTTTTAAACAATTGACGGTGACGCAGTTACTCCAGTTGCTAGCAGTGTCGACCCACTTCTAAAGAAAGCTAAGATGTGGTACAATCAGACATTTAATGATGATTGGTTGACAGACATCGAACTAAAAGTCAAAACCAAACTGGCTGACAAACTTTTGCTTGGGACGATGAGCTCTCGCTTGTTAGCCAAACAAGCAAATGCCAAGGATGGATATCGTTCCAAGTTCAATCCTGGCAAGAGTTTGGTTGGTGATGTGACGCAAGGACAAGTTGTTGGCAGAGATATGACAACAATCAGAAACATAATATCCAAGACTCATATTAGATTTTGCTAATTGTGATGATGTAGTACCCAACGCTGACTCTAGAATTTTTGTATTAAAATGAAATTATGCATGACTTATTTTATTTGATTCTGACATTTATGATGATGCAATTTCTGACAATGACTCTGTTGATTTTTTTAATCAAAATAGATTTATGTTTGATTTTTTTCATAAATAATCTGATCTTTATTTAATTGGGAATTCATGATTATGTGTAATAAAATTAATCGTTATTTAAAAATGATAATAACCGCTGGTTTAACATGATATGGGCTTTTATTGATTTGTTTGGGCGGGCGATCTGGGTGTTTTTAAAAAATCTCACTGGAAACCCTGATTACAACCTTATAAAGTCAAACTCCTCACTCTGAGCCCAGTCAAGGACATCCCGCATGTCGGCTTGGACAAAGAAGTAGCTGATGAGGTAGGAAAGAGCGGAACAGAGGAAGACGAGACACGGAATGTACATGGCAAGCTGGATGCTCTTTATTTGATGGTGGAGTTTCCTGTCTTTGAACGACGGATCCAGTAGGTCCGTGACCTTGGGGAAGGTCAAAATGATGTTGGCGGCAATGATGTCGATAGCAATGACGATGACAATGAAGACGATGTTGGTGATGATGAGTGTGACGACTATACCCACCATTCCTACGATGAGAGGACTGGCAGTGTCTCCGAATAAAAGTCCCACAAGGTTGTGGAAGCCCACGGCCAATGAGCGTTTATTTGGTAGCACGGTATACTGTAATTCGTGATTATTATGATATTATGAAACCTAACATAATAACCTGACAGAAATAATAACTAATATAATATTAATAAATATATATTAAAATAACGTTTATTAATGCAATATAATGTAACAATAATATTTGTTATTACGTTATAATTATTCTGTAATTAAATGTTATTTAAGTTTTATGCTTAGAAGATTCGGAAGACCCACCATGAGAATATCAATAGTTACAGTCATGACTATTATTATCGCCATTGTCGTAAGGCAGTAGAATATCTGAAAGTGAGTTATTAACAATATCATAACAATATACTTATGTTGTTAATATGTTATTTATTAATAATTAGTAAACATAATAATAATAATAATATCAATAATAATAATAATAATAAACAAACCCATGACATCGTTATATAAGTAGTCCAGTTAAAGTAGAGGAACGTGGTAAAACTAGCGCCAAACATCATCACCGAGCAGATTACTGTATCGCCAACGTCTGTGTACCTGCGTATTTCCTTGACGATGAAGTAGGTAATTATAATGCCTAGGACACCTGTCAAGCAGCTAACCAACCCCATGTTGTAATTGGTCCTGAAACATTAGGAAGATGACAACGTTGACGTAACGTTGTTGTTAATCGTTAATTGTAATTATTGTAATTGTGAATTACAGTTTTCATAATTGTTTATTATGGTTACTGTAATATCTAATTATAATCGTTATAAATGCTAATTATATTAATAATAACAATTATTATGTTTGAACAATAACTACTTTATTTATTAATGTTAATTATATTGATTAATATTCAATAAATCTTTATAACTCCTCCATAACAGAGTACGGGTCTTTCCGTAAGATGATGCTCTGCATGAACACAGGCCACCAGATTTTCAAGGCACCTGAGGAAAAGCACAGGTACAGAAAACCCATGGTAGTCATGGTGAAGGTTTTACTGGAAGGTGGGGTACGATTGTCGAAGTAAGATATAAGGTATAAGTGAAACATGTAGTTATATGTTAAATACTTACTGTTTTAAATATAGTAACTACATTAAAAATTAAATAATAAAAATAATATCATTACTGTTATAATAACTTGAAGCAAAAATATTAATAATTATTACTAGTTAACTATTTCCAATAGTAGTATTAATTATATTTGGCATGCGAGTTGGAGTAAAGGGCCTAATGCCTGCGAACGACGGTGAAAGCAACAGTCGTTAAGTGTCGCGTTCGCAACCCAGCTCGCACCGCCAGGGATGGATCGATTAAATAGTACCTTGTATCCAAATCATCTCAGTTATGCAAAGGACTATAATCAAATAAATAAATAATACCTCGTGCGCCCGCATAGCCTAACGGTTAAGGCTGCGCCTCTCACGATGGCAGCGCAAATTCAAACCCCGTCCTAATCATCTAGCTATGCAACGGACTTTAATAAAACATTACTTTACTAAGTAGTACTTTCACATCCTATTCGGATACATAAGGCATTCAAAAAATTGGCTAAATACATGTAAATATACATCTATACATATATATCTAATAAATAATTATTATATAACTTTATTATTATTATGACAACCCCAAACATTACCCACTTTTTCGCAAGATATAGCAAGTCAGAGAGGAGGGGTGAATTGATCTTCTTGCTGCGGGCGCCATCAGCTTGACCTCTGAGTGGTTCCTCCATGACGAACTTCAAGATCAAGGTGCAAATGAAGGCAAACGGGCACGTGATCTGAAATTTGGAATCTTTTTGTTTTAATAATAATAATAATAATAATAATAATAATAATAATAATAATAATAATAATAATAATAATAATAATAATAATAATAATAATAATAATAATAATAATAATATAATAATAATAATAATAATAATAATAATAATAATAATATAATAATAATAATAATAATAATAATAATAATAATAATAATAATAATAATAATAATAATAATAATATATAATAATAATAATAATAATCATAATAATAATAATAATAATAATAATAATAATAATAATAATAATAATAATAATAATAATAATAATAATAATAATAATAATAATAATAATACTAATAATAATAATAATAATAATAATAATAATAATATCTGATGGCTGTAATGGAACTTGAGCTGAAAGAACAAGGAATAAGACGTATCAATACCGACCTTCACAAAAGATTTCAGCACAGGTCATTGGCTGTCATAAGAGGTCATAAAAGACAGCCATAATAGAGTGCTCTTGCGAAATTATAGGGAGCCTGAAGATTCGAGTGACATTGGTGCAATTGTTAGGGCGGAATGTTCAAACCGAGACAGCAATGCCTCTGTTTCTAGCGATTGTTCAATGACGATAGAACGAGCAGATCGCACCAATGAATTGTGGGGAAAGATATCTGAGACCAAAGTAGGATTGAACTACTTGGAAAAACGAAAATCAACGTGTCTCTAAGCAGATATGAGGTGGGGACATCAGATTAATACAGATTGTGGCGCCAATGAATATTTGGGGCACATGATTCAGAAGCGCCCTAGAACAGAAGAACCCGGACACGAGAGACACAACAACATTGTGAAAATGCTCGAACGGGAATTGCAAAAACGAGGCTATGCAGCAAGCGTAGAACCTCGGATCCCAACCAACGTTGGAATCAAAATTCCGCATCTGCGAGCCTGGAAAAGTGGGGAATATATAGTTTTTGACGTTGCCAACACAGTTGATCTTGACTACGTCCATGGGAACATGAGAGACAAATACGACAGAAATCCATGCATGAATGAGAAGAATGCTCAGGGAAGAACCAGTAAACTCGAGCCAATTGTGACCGTTTGCGTTTCTAACTGGAGGGGAGTGATGGGTTTTTCAAGATGGTGCCTAATGAATGTCGTGAATCAAGCACTCCAAGACACTTACAGGATCTGGAAAGCCCACAGGTGCGGCAGAAAATAGAAAGGAGGAAACTTAAATTTGAAACGTCAGACCTCACGAGATTGAAACTTGTTCACAAGGAATGCCTTGCTGACCCTTATATACGTTTTTTATCTGTCCGAGGGTGATCTCAGGCCCTGAACGAGGACATTAAAATTTAATGAGGATATTTTTTTCTCTTAAAATTCCGAGTTGATTCCTTTTGTTGTGCATTTATTGTTTTTGAAAAGCTGAGAAAATAAATGAAAAAAATTAATGATAATTAATTAACCCTTATCTGACCGGCAGCAGTTTAAACTGACGGTCACATTTCTGACCACACTCGGCAGAGTTTGGAAATTACATATTCTTTTTTGTATATTGATTACATTGTTTTGATGCTTAGAGCAATGCAAATAATTACTCAAAATGATAAAACTTCGTCATGGGTTGATATGGGTTAAACAAAATTCAGTAAATTCATGTAATAATTATTTTACGTCACCCTTAGAGACCACTGCCATGAACCCGTCGTTATAGCAACCCATCCACTGGTGGCGTAACCTAGGCCTCTGTGACGATAAATAAATATAAAATTAATTACATTAATGTTGAATAAAAATAATAATATCAACAACAACAATTCCATGTTAATGCTGATTAATTAATATTAATAACGCTGATATGTTAATATACTAATAATAATAATAATAATATCGGGGAAACATGAAATCCCTATTATCATCAGCACCACCGCCATCATCATCATAACAGTTGCCATGACCCATATTTTGACCCCTGTGATCTCGCCCTCTAAATAACCCTCCGATGGGAATTCCTAGATAGATGGCGCAGATGGCTCTAGTTCTCTTTCTGCCGACGAACAGATCAGAAACTATGGAGGGGAGAAGGGTGCAAAAACTGGATTGCCCTATGCCGACCGTGATTCGTATCACCAGGAAGATGATGAAAAACTGAAATTATGTTTATTATTATTATGATTTAATAATCATATATTGTTATAATACTTGTCGTGATGATAATCAAGTGATGGTTGTGATGGTGAAAACGACAATGATGATGATGACGATTTGATAGTAGGTGATGTTACTGTGAATACGCTCGAAGTGCATCGTCTTCTATTGTTAAATCCTCGTCATCATGACCATCACCATCATCGTCGTCATCGTCATCATCATCATCATCATCATCACCATCACCACCACCATCATCATCATCATCATCATCATCATCATCATCATCATCATCATCATCATCATCATCATCATCATCATCACCATCATCATCATCATCATCATCATCATCATCACGACTGACATCTGGCGGCACAAAAGAACTGCCCAGGTTCATGGTGGACCACACGATGATGCTGACCATCATGATGTTCTTCCGGTTGTACCTGTCCCCTAAGAAGCCAAAGAAGGGCGAGCTGATGGAGTAGCTCAGGTAGAAAGAGGTGGTCATGATAACGATTTGGAACTTGTTGATGGAATAGAACATTTCAATGTCATTTACCACGCCTGGAAGTGATAATATGATTATATTTTTACTCAAATTATAATTACCACCAGTCCCATTCAATTTTCCTCATCGTCGTCGTCATCATCATCATCACAATCATCATCATCGCATCACCATCAGTCCTCACTTATGACGATATAGGTATCGGCATAGGCTAGCATGTGAGCAATGACCAGGGCAAGGCAGGTCACGTAGAGTCTGCACTGTTCCGCGAAGTTCAAGTCGGGAGTGTAACTTCTGTGGCTCTTGCGTGGAGTTTCGATGGAAACGTTTGACGAGAAGGAGGAGAACGGACTGAACTTCAAGGATTGGTCCACCAGTCTGGATTAATAAAAATAAAAATATTAGTAAGGATAATAATAATAATAAAAACAATATTAATAATGATAATGATGACGATGACGACGACGATGACGATGATGACGATGATGACGATGATGATGATAATATTATAAACCCCTTGACCTCCCCCTTGCCAGGATCGTCCTGATGCCAATCCTTTCGCTGGAAACAGTTTTTCCACTTTGTCGAATACTCGCAGTACCACTTCGCTTATACATTTCTGGGTTTCGTCACCTAAATAGCCAGCAATTTACTGACTTTGTGAAGTCATCGATGTTGCGGTCTCTAGGTTCCGGGTTCGATTTCTGGCTTGGTCCGAAATCTCAAGGATGAGTTTATGAATCAGTGACTGTTTGAACTGACAAAAGCGAAGTGGAATTTCAGACTTCGAACTACTTGTAGTTATTAATAGCTTTGTTGATGTACTCTATCGATACTGTAAAGCGTCAAATTTAGCCTTAATCACAATTAACTAATTGCGTCATTCATTAATAAATAATATTATTTAATTTACACCTTTTACATCATTGCTTTTTAACTAGTATTATTAATAAATTACAAAATAGTATTCTTTACTAAAATTAACTTATATTTTGGAGGATCAGTTGGAAGCGTTCCAGTTTGTCGGTCTTACGACGGCAGCCATGTCTGTTTTTGTTGTTGTTGATTTGTTATTTACAACTCATTACGTCGCTTCAAAACAAAACATTAACATAACAAAACATTAATTTATGATGGTTTAAGGCGACTAATGTCCGTATGATAAACCACTCCTAATTTTTAAATCAATATCCAAATTTCGATAGTCACATTTTAAATACTTCTACCGAATCTGAATATATTGTTATAAATAAGCTCATCAAGCTTATTCTAAAGATTAATTAGTCTCGTGCTGAAATAATTATTCTTTAGAGTACCCATTACTTTCCAACAAAGCATACATCCATGTCTTCTCGTGGAATTACTTTTTGTAGCATAAAGGAAATGTTCCGGATTTGAATTATCTCACTGACAGACATTGAGAAATAAATATTTTAAAAAGTTTTTGTAAAGATTTGAAAAAAAAACATTTCAAATTATTTAAGATTACTATAAATTATTTTCAATAATTATTTATTAATTCAAATTATATCAAATTATTATAAATTATTCAAGGTTATTATAAAATATTTCAAATGATTTTTACATTCACTTTTTTAAATGAACTTTATCTTTTAAACTTCGCCCAATTTATATAGCGCCTACTCTAATGTATTATTATTATATTATTATTATTATTATTATTATTATTATATTATTATTATTATTATTATCATCATCATCATCATTATTATTATTTCTATTATTAATTATAATTATATTATTATTAATATTATTATCATCATCATTATTATCATCATCATTATTATTTCTATTATAATTATTATTATCATTATCCTTAAGTTATAAGATTAGGGGTTAGAGCTAGGGTTTATGGAAAAGAGTTAAACAACCATTCGAGACAAAGAATCTAAGATTGATCTTCATGACTTGTATTTGGTTGATAATTTATAAAAAAAATATTATAATTATATTATAAAATCGTTGATATTGAATATAAAACGACTTACAACTGTTAACTGGAATGTGCCAGTCAAAGATGAACAAAAAAAATCGATTTAAGATTTTTATACCGACTGATTATCAAGTTCATTTAGTTCATCAATAGGTCGATCAATCAGTGAATTACATTCAATCAAAATGCGTCAAAATAATGTCCCAACATCGTCATCATTACCATTTTTACCACCTTACCTTCATCATCATTGTCACAATAACCACCATCATCATCAGCGACCTGTTATGACAAACTTGTCGGCATATTTGAGTAGATGGCCACTGAAAAGTATGGCAATGTCGAACGAAATTCTGTCTTTGACTCTGCTGTTTTTTGAGCTGGCAATGATGAAGATCTCTGCCTCTCTGACATAATATTTTGACTGGGCTGTTTTGTCCTGGGCTATTTTGTCGCCGGGCTATTTTGTCGGGGCTGTTTTGACGGGGCTATTTTGTCGCCGGGTTGTTATGATGGGTCACCGATTTTATGAACATTTTCGGCAGCAAGAATTGCCCTCTCTTGCAACCAGTTTGAATGTTCATAGTTTGTGGAAACCGTTGGATAAACGGCATTAATTAATTCTGCTACTGTAGAAACCAAAAATGTGATGAGAGTTGAATATTCCCTGAAGAATTTACATTTAATCTCCCTTCTCCGATATCCAGTAGTCTGAAAAATGTTGAGCACCATCATCTCCAATTTGTACTCTGTTTTGATTTAAAGTAATTTTTTGTACATGTCTCCACAAAAATTAATGCTTTAGATATGCATGGATTTCATCGCCCGGAGTTGACTTTGGTATAACTTTGGTTTGACAAAAATCTCCACAGGAATAACAGAGTTCCTCCCATCAAGATGTTATTTCCCCTCAAATCTCGTCAAATGAGAGTAATATAAAGGACTTCGATAGCCGTGGTGCATTCGTCCCAAACAATTAATTTACATGTTCTGAAGACTTGCGCCCCATCGCTTGATTTTCTTATGATGCAGGTAGGACTGTCTACCGATGTCAAGTGGCAATTTAAGTGCGGAATGGGCTGTCCTTCCCCCTTCCATTAACGTTGGGTTAGGGTTAACGTTGCCGCAATTCCTGAAGAGGCAATGGAAACAGCAAATTTTCCCTTAGCCCTGATTTCAGCTAGATTTAAATTGGTTAAAAATGTATTTCCTGTGCCTCCAGAAGCATCAAGGAAAATGATAACGCCTTGTTGTTTTGCTAATCGATCAGTGATAATTTGGTTCGGAAATATAACTTCGTTGAATAAACATAACATAACACTGAGATTTAATCGATTTATTATTATGTTTAGCTGGCTGCTTCAACGTTCATTTACATTAAAGATCATACACTAGCGGCAGGCCCGTAGGCATGTTTATATTTTATGAAGTTAAAACGATATATGTGACCTACTTTCGGAAGATCTATCCAATCACAGCGCCTAAATTAGCTAATACATGAATATTATTCAACCGGGCGTCGTTCTAGACACGGGTTTGTTGGCTCCTAGCCAGAAAATGATTTCTGGGGGGGTCATTTTTTATTTTTCAAAATCAAACACAAAATCAAATTATAATAATGGCAAATAAAGATCGTTTTTAATAATTTTATGATGTAATTAAAATCAATAAAAATTACAATTAAACTCTTTTTGTAATATTTCTGAGGTTTTGAACCCATAAAGCCTTCCCCTAAATACAGGCCTGACTAGCGGAACTACATTCCTAACGATTCTCCTTTCAGGTGCTTGAATATTCTAAACATTATTGATATTTAGGCCTAGTTACAATTTATAGTCAATGCCAATTAGTAATTAAACAAAACAAATTCTCATACAATATGTGAAGCTATTAGAAGCTACAGAACTCGAGTTCACTTTAAGCAAATATAATTGTTGTAGCGAAATAATAATTAGGCTTATTATTATATAATTAGTTTTATATAATAGTCAGTTTCTTTTATTGTTACCTCCAGTAGTAATGTATTAAGTTAAAGATCTCTCTTCTATAGCTCTCTGCTAGCTCTCCGATCGCTCTCACTATTCTCTCATTCCACTCCAATCCATCTCCCAGTTAGTCTCTCATGCTGTCTATAGTTTAGTTGTAGCAATAAACGAACAAAGTAGTAAAGATACAACAATAATTGAATCTAATCATAACAATAACAAAAATCAAATCACATCAATCTCACAGAGAATACACATCTGTGTCCAGCAGTCACAATCGTTTAAATCAGTCACGTATCTCAAATAAATACAATTGTCAAAAGAATCTGAATAAGAATTAGGTTCTCCAGGATACCAAGGTGTTGTGGCTTTCAAAGGTTGAACAACACCTGGAAAGAGACTCCATTGAAATATTCCTCGTAATCCGTTTATGTAAGGACTGAGGCCAGCAGACCAATATGCATTATATACAGGGTTATTTGGGAAAACTGATAAAAAATTGAATACAATTAATTTAAATTCGATCAACTAAGACATTGGAGAGAAATGCTTGCTTTCTTTCTCTGAGAAACGAGAGAACAGCAGAGAATCATTCTTGAGATCCACAATAACAAGATGAGAACGAGGATGCAAAGAGTTGCACAATTGCTTGGCTTTGTACCAATCCCAATTGCCAACCATCAATTTGAGGCATTTGTTTCCTTCGAGTAAATATTTAAATCCTCCAGGACAATCTGGTGTTAAGGAATGGAAACAACTAAACAATGATAAGACAATAATTTAATTACAATAATAAACAAAAAAGATTTTGTCTTTTATAGCATACATAATTTACAAGTATTTCATCACTTGAAAGAGGAGCAAATTGGAAATTAATTAACCGGCTTGTTAATACGAGTTATGTGAAAATAAATCATCAGAGGGATCCACCATAGTTTGCAGGTGTTTTATTTTTTTAAATTCTATTTTAAATGTTTATTAAATTTGATCTCAAGTGACTCAGACTGAGATGCAGTTTACAGTGAATCGGCCTAAGTCTGTTTTGTTCACAACCCTGTGTAGAAACAATTTATAATTCCTGAAATGTTTAGCTCTTTATGACATTACATAATTCCATTTTCAACCTTCTAAATTATCAAAAGTAGAATATTCTAAATAATAATGAAACTTGCATTTAGATGACCGAAATCACATGAACTTAATGAAAGTTATGAAACAGTTTGTCTAAATAGCAGCCTATCAATCCTTTCGAACTAAATCTTGAGATAATTTTTCTGATTTCAACAATTTGATAAAATAAATTTTTGTATATATATATATATCTAAATAAACATACTCTAATCTATATCTATGTTCGGTTCAATAAAAAAATTATAAGATCTTGCCGGGCATAATCTGGTAGCCTTTGCACGTTCCATTAACATTTTCATTGTAGTCATAACGAATGACATCTTGATAAAGAGCACATTTTGATTCTCTTCGTATATACCTGAAGCTCTTGCAATTGTTTCCAAGTAGAATTTGACAAAATCTGAAACATTCGATCGTTGACCTGGCTGACCTTTCATAAATCGGAGTACCACTTTTGCACAGATTGATATTCGAATAGGACCTTTTCTGAAGACGAACAGTCATTTCGTTTTTCGTGCTGTAGCATAAAGACCACACGATCATAAGAATACTTGCGTAGATCATAGATTTTACGTTATTTCCTGAAGATATATGCATTACGTGTAATTTCAGATATAAGTTAATCAATAGGTTTTTGGTATTGACATCACGTTGCTCGCGAGTATTCCGTTGTATAGCGCAAGTTGATAATGATGGCAATATCGACTGATTAATTGGCTTTGCTTTTTCACATGGCAACGCTGCATGACGATGTCTTCAAGTCCATTGTTTGCGGTAATTTCTGCAAAACTGCATTGTATTGTTTTGTGATGCCGTATTTGAACGAGCGTTCACTTTTAGTTGTTATGTTGGTTATCGTTGAGTTACTGCCGGCTTGTATTTTACGAAATTATAGGGAAACATTCGTGGGAAAGCATTTACGAAATTAGAGGGAAACATTCGTGAGAAAGAAACGACGATCGAAAATGAAACAAAAGAAATAAATCAGCCGAGCAAATCATCGATTTTCTCGAATCTCAGTTAACAACAATTAAAAAGCGATAGAAGTCAGCATGCGATACAAAACATTTAAAACGTGAAAACGTACCTGCTGACATTATCTCTTCGGGGATCGCGTTCTGGATTTTTGTAACACGATAAATAAATGAGAAATTTGTGGCGTCTATTTTGTACATGTCTAAGTGTAGTTTTAAGATATGACCACGTTTCATGTGTTAATAAGAGAATTTAATGCAATTCAAAAGGTTTTGGCAAATCAGTGCAATATTTTGAAATATAAATCTAAAACAATGCGTCGTCGAAGAGTCCGAGAAGTTTGAGACGGATGAGATGAGTGATATTTCGAACTGCTGGAATGGATTTGGAAAATCTTCTCTGAATATATTCGATGTGTTTAATAAAATATATCCAACAAATGAAACATACATAAAATAATAGAATTACATGGTTTAAAACTGAAATTCTGATCAGCGCAAAACTCAAACACGACCATCGCAATTTTTAACAAAATAAAACAATTTTAGGAGATAATTTTAAAAGATTAACAAATAATAAGCAGATAAAATAAATAGAATAATTACGATAATAATTGTTTTCGTGTTTTTATTTTTTCAATGTTCTACGTCAGATATTTATGGTGAGGGTTCCATACCTGACAGCTGTACTCAAGAACAGGCTTGGACTGAGCCGCCGGGACACCGGGAAATTCCCGGTGGGCCGGTGGCCGCCAACTGCCAAAAGAAAGTTATTATATTTTTAGTTTTAACTGAAATTACCGCTGATTATAAATAGCTTCAAATAATAGTTTGTATTAAAAAATAACCAAACTGAAACAGCAAATCATTACATAAGGAGTCTAAATATATTTATATAATAAGATTGCGACGTCAATGGTTATAACGCAATTTTAATAATTTATAACGTCAATTTTAACGAAAAATTATATTATTCTTTAATAAAATATTTTTTTACACGAACGTGTAATAACTACAGTCAATTGCACATCAACGACTGGAAAATGAATGTATCATTTGATTTGTGGCTTGGTTTGTCTTTGAAAAGTTAGGCATTGATGGAAGTAAATGTATTGGCGATGCATTTTTTTCACTGCTCATTCTCCTTAATAACGTGACAAACGGATTCTAGTTAAGCATCTTAAAATTTTGAAGCTTTTCTGAAAAAGACAGCTAAAAGTTTATATTATTAAATATTTAATAAATTTATTGTTTAATTTATCAATTTGATTTAGTAGCGTAATACAATTTTATCTTAAACATTTTTAATATGATAATAAAAGTTTAGTGCCAGTTTTTTTTAATTTATGAAATCAAACGACAACAAATATTATCAATCATTGATTTTGAAAAAATATAATAAAAATTAACAATGTGGGGGACATTATATTATATCACTTTCATATTAATCAGCAAATTTATAAAAATTAAATATTAATTGAGGTGTTTGTTTCATTCTGTGGGATTTAGGTTTACTTCATAGATCTAAATTTAGAAATGAAAGGTCGAACGGGACTTTTATTTGTCTCGGAGTAATAAAAGTATTTGTAATCTTAAGGAACTATGTGTTATTGTTAGACTGACCGCGACAATGAAAACATACTTTACAAGCTCAGGTAAAACATTGAAGAACGATAAAATCGTTGTTTTTATTTAATAACGGAACAATGAGATTCCATTTTTTTCAATTTTAATTATTGAGTCGATATCTAGCGCGAAAATGCTCATGAATAATTATTATGCTCTAGCCAATAATAACCATCGCACGATCGGGTGATGTGACGCAACCTCTCCAAAAGTAACTTAGCGTATAAACTGGGCGTATCAGTTTGAAGATTTAAAAAGTATTTTAAAGAAATAATTATTTACTATTAATTTTAATATATTTTTATGACATAGTTAGTTTAATTTAACTTATTTTCATGACCTAAGTCTTGACCCTTTACACAAGTCATGAGATGACTTGACTCACTCTCTCAAAATATTAAAGTCATTAATTAGAATTCAGTAACAAATAATAATGATGCAAATAATAGTGATTGTTGAGCAATAAGAAAAACAAGAATAGAAATTACAAAATGCGATAACATTGTAACATGCATCTGGTGCTTCGTAATTTATTCATTTAAATTTTTATTTATTCGTAATCTTTTAATCAGAAATACTTCCCTGTTTGTTTTTGTTGTTGTTATTTACAACTCATTACGTCGCTTCAAAACAAAACATTAACATAAGTTAACATAACATTAATTTATGATGATTTAAGGCGACTAATGTCTGTATGATAAACCACTCATAATTTTTAAATCAATATCCAAATTTCGATAGTCACATTTTAAATACTTCTACCGAATCTGAATATATTGTTATGATTAAGCTCATCAAGCTTATTCCAAAGATTAATTAGTCTCGTGCTGAAATAATTATTCTTTATAGTACCCATTACTTAGTACCTACAAAGCATACATCCATGCCTTCTCGTGGAATTACTTTTTGTGGCATCAAAGAAATGTTCCGGATTTGAATTATCTCACTGACAGACATTGAGAAATAAATATTTTAAAAAGTTTTTGCAAAGATTTGAAAAAAAACATTTCCAATTATTTAAGATTACTATAAATTATTTAAAAATTATTTTCAATAATTATTTATTAATTCAAATTATATCAAATTATTATAAATTATTTAAAGTTATTATAAAATATTTCAAATGATTTTTACATTCACTTTTTAAATAAACTTTATATTTTAAACTTCGCCCAATTTATATAGCGCCTACTCTAATGTCACAAATGGGTACGTACCCTAAGTTTAGTTTAAGCTAGGGCAACCATAATTATCATTATAAATATTATTATTATTATTATTATTATTATTATCATTATTATTTTATTATAATTATTATTATCATTATCCTTAAGTTATAGATTAGGGGTTAGAGCTAGAGTTTATGGAAAAGAGTTAAACAACCATTCGAGACAAAGAATCTAAGATTGATCTTCATGACTTGTATTTGGTTGATAATTTATAAAAAAAAATATTATAATTATATTATAAAATCGTTGATATTGAATATAAAACGACTTACAACTGTTAACTGGAATGTGCCAGTCAAAGATGAACAAAAAAAAATCGATTTAAGATTTTTATACCGACTGATTATCAAAGTATTGGGTTTATTGAATTGCAAAGAATGAGAAATATTCAAATAAAATAAAAATACAAATTTGAATTTTTAAAACAATATCGATTAGTCGATCTACGGTCCAGTCTGCAAGATCAGGTCGTGACTTTTTAGCGCTCCGCTTTGGAACTCCTTGCCCCAGTGAAAGATCAAACACCTCTCTATTTGGGGATGCCCATCAAATCCTCCCGCCTATGCTTGAAATTAAATCTGGATTGGCTGTACTAGGGTTTCTACTACTGCCACTATCCATTGTCATCATAGACAGTTGTTGTATGTCTTGTAACATCGATGACCGTCTTCTTGACCTTTGGGGGTAAAGTTCATTTAAAAGTTTGATCTTTTTTTCTCTAAGTGATTCTTTTGCATCCTTCAGCATTTGAATCACAGTTTAAGTCTGAGCAGAGTACATGACTTGCTAATGAAATAAGTTTATTACTAATAAGTGCATTTATAAAGCGCAGTAAGCTTAAGCTATGAGGCGCCTGGACCATTTATGTAGCGCCGTCTCCCAGAAGCGCTTTGTTTCTGCGAACACGACCGGTAACGGCAGCTTATTAGTAGAAACGCAGACCTGATAATCAATATTAATTATTATTATTTTATAAACATATTTCATAATCATATTTTGTTTATATCACCCTCTCCTGATCCACTCGTCTGCTGTCCTTCTGTCGGAACCGCGAAACGCTGAAGTGGTGAAGAAAAAAATGCCACCCAGGATGGAAACGAAACAATTGACATACACGGAAAAAGGAACCTGCTATGACAAATAAATTAATTAAGTAAATAATTAATACATTCATGAATAAAGAACTAATTAATTAATTTACACATTAATTAACAAACAAATAATACATTTATTAAAAATTAAAATATTAATAACCATATTAATTTATAAATAATTTATAATTCCTACTAATACCAATAATTATTCTCCTATACATATTATATCAATGTAATAACAATGTAATTTTAGTACAATTAAACCTTTTGCTAAGGGTCATTCTTAGCAAAGGTCAACAATTCAAAGGTCATCATTACTGACCGCGGAGATGATGTAAGGGCTTCCCACGTCCCCGAGCATGTGTGAGATGAACATTTGAAGAGAGGTAGCCAGAGATCTTCTCGTTGGTACGATTGTGTACTGTTGGCAGAGTTGTAATGTAATATACCTTTATTAAAAACAGCAGCAACAAGTGTAATAATATTATAATTATATTAATTATTTGTGCCAATACAATAATGACAGTAATTAATGTTATATTATAATGATACGATAAAACATTTGTGATTAAAATGCCTCAAACGGGTCAGGAATCACCCAAAGACCATATTCTAGTACTACTACTAATATCAATAACATCCATTAAAGTAAGGTTACCGTCAGATTTATGATTAGGGTCAATGTTGTCGCGATTGTTATAAATATTGTTATGAATATTTTGAATTAATCACTAATAAACCCGTAACAGAAATTTTAGCCTCTAGGTCAAATTGGACGTGGAAAAAGTTTTAGAACAAAACACTGCCAGAACCCTTCTGCCCTGCGGTGGCTCTGAATGGTAATGATGATGATGACGATGATGGTGATGGAACAAAATAAAAATATGAAGAACCATTAAGATGTCGCTGACGATGGCAACGTTGGTGTAAATGAAGAGTTGGCTGTAGAATATGCAAATCTGTTTAAAATAATTAAAATTTCATTTATTAAAGACGCAATTGATTAATTAATCATGTAATCTATATTATTAATATATATCACCAATAGACCATGCTTATCCACAACCAATAAAAGTTATCGAAGTCGTTAACCCAGGTCACTCCCAGACTTTGCCTCTTGAGACCAAGGGCCAAGAAGATCAGGATCCCGTTGAGGACCATTCCTGATCCACAGACGATAGAGTCCGCGTCAGAAAAGTACTTTCGGATGAATGAGCAGACAATGTAACCGAAGAGGACTCCGCCCACTCCTGATATGCAGGTTATCAGCTCGAATGTCATCGTTACTCTTTGTGTTTGATTGGCAATTATAATATTCTAATTAGTTTCTCTGTGATGTCTCAACTAGGTTGATATGTTAATTAGATCAAGTACAAGTCAGCCCAGAAGGTTTCGACCCAGCAGGCGACCTTTAAGGAAGGGTCGTTGAGTATCGCCTAGCTTGGGTCGACACCTTAGGCAAGCGGCGCTATGTAAATGCTTGGACTGATGTTCCGTTATGATTAAAATGCCTACACCAAAGATAATCAATTAATCAATCAATCAATCAATCATCTAGTCATCTAAACAGCCAGGTAATCATAATAAATCAATCCAGGTCAATCGAGTTTGAAAAAAAACTTATCTAATGTTATTGACGAGTCGAACGCCTTGGCAGAGTTGTAGATGTGAAGAGGCCCCCAAACTGCCATCGCCCCAAACACGAATGAGACACAAGAAGCACCCAGGGTCAGAAAGATGAAGGTCCGACTGTTGGTTTTGGAGAGGAGTGATTGTGACGACGACGACGATGATGGTGATGACAATGACGATAACGATAACGACGGCAATAATGAAGATGAACATTTAATAATTATGGATAAACATGACAGCGAATTATGAAGTAACAAATAATTTGTAATAATCTAATTTAGATTAATAATAAGGACAAATTACAATAAGAATTCCATCGTTTATCAAGTGGTGAAATGGCGCAAAATACGTACTGTTTAAAGATGTACTTGAGGTCTTCAAGGAGGGAGGTATTCCTGAAGAAGAACCTCCCATCAGAAGCCCCCTTTCTTGGTTCGTCCATTGAGAACCAGATGAAGGCGGAACATGCCACTCCAACAACGGGTGAAATCTTGGAGAGGATTATTGCAATAAATATATTTTAATAGTATTGTTATTCATTACGTGTAATGCTTGTCTAATGTTTTCACTATGTTTACTATATAACTAGGTTAATTTATTCACCCTGAATGACCATTTCCAATTCTTCGTTAAGGATGTGACCTTTTTGGCGAATGTATATCCGAAGCCACTGTAATAGATTAACATGCCGTTATAATCGTTATCATCATCATCATCATCATTATCATCATACCTTCCAAGGGGTATGGCCATACAGTAGAGGGTGAATGCCAGGCTCCTCATCGACCCCTGGAAAAGGTCAGCGATCATGGACAACACCATGATGCAGAAACTAGCCTCTCCGATAGATACAAGCATTTGGCAAAATATGAACAAGCCAAACATCTGCAGAGAATAATTACGATTATAAAAATAGAATAAAATAATTATTTTTTGTGAATTTTGTTATAATATATGATGAAGATGTCAACCACATATCATACATTATGCGTATACTATCAATATATCATTTAACACCCATATCCCATATATCATCTATCCGAAGCACCACATCTTATCTATCATATGTCACCTAAATCATAAACCCAATGTCTCATACATCATCCATATGATCCGCACATCGTAGATGATCCAGCTATCATTTAAAACCCATATGTCATATATCATGTATATCTCATATGTACATTATATATCATTCATATGTCATCCTATACAGTAAAAACTGCCTGTAGGGACACTAACTTGCAAAATGAACAGTTTTGCCCTATATCAAGATGTCTTTGTTAAACCATTGGAAATGGTAAACACATCAAAATTGTTAATTAAAAGACAATTTACCACATTTTTAGACAAGACGCAAGAATTACTCAGTCTTTAAAATTTGTTAAGAAGACTTTTGATTGTATTTTGTCCCTCTCTGCTCCTTAACTTAGCCATCCAGATCTTGTCTTTACATTTATTTATTTGATTAGAATCCGTTGCATAACTAAGATGATTGGGACCTCCCAGATCTTGCCCTTAATCCTTGCTAATTCTAAAGATTCATGTCTTCTAAAAAAGATGTTGAATTGGCGTAGCATAATCGCTCAAATGTCTTATTTCAGGCTTCTTGATAGTGATCGCGGATGTAAGGCCAGGCTCGACAGCGCTTTTATCAGGTTCAGCTTCATTTCACATACATCATCCAAAGCAACAAATTCCTGATATGTCATGTCTGGAGGAAGAATTCGCCAGCATTATAGCTCGTTCTCTTTTTCTCAGCAATGGGCCATAACTGATGAGAAAATGTTACAACAACGTGGGAATTTGGCGGTTACACTTCAAAGTCGGTGAGTCAAGACATCGAGATAACTGATGTCAAGTGGCGAATTTGATCCTCTTTTGTGCTCGAGATATTAGGTTTGGGCGACATAAAACAATCGACATAACCGGTGAGAATGCTAAGACAAAGAGGAAATTTGGCGGTTCCACTTCAAAAGCGTCGACTTAATAGGGTTGGAGGGTTAAACGAGGTAGAGATAAGTGGGTTCTACTGTACTGATATTAACACCCCTGTACTCTTTTGCTTTGACTTCTCCCTCCGTTGACCCAATTCATTTTAATTTCTTCTTCCCTTGCGATGATGTTCGATATCTGGTGGCTAACTTTGAAATCCTTGCTAAATTTTGAGATGGGATTACTTCTTTCATAAGTAGAATTTACCTCAATGGTTTTGGAACCACTTCAGGCATGCTTTTATTAAAGTTCTAGAGGTTCTTAATTTAGCCCTGTCATTAAAGGGTAAAGTTGCATTACAAAAAAAATCCGTTCATGAATAAACATCCATAGACACAGTTTTCCCTTTATCAAGGTGTCCGTATTGGCAGTTTTAACTTTTATCACACACCATCCTTACATCATACATCATTCTTATATCATATATCCATATATTACCCATACCATCCTTATATCATATATCATCCATGTCTTATACATCAGAGCTGCTCAGTTATCCAAGATGCTAATCTAACATTAGCAGGCACAAAGGAGCTGGAATAGGTCATGATGGAACATGCGAAGATGCCAATGGAGACGACTTGCTTCCTTTTGAGACGGTCCCCAAAGTAGCCAAAAACCGGGCTTGC